>JADBJO010003981.1:27500-37500 GCA_016801955.1 Conus betulinus | reverse complement strand
AATTAGATCGAATAGATGAATATCGAGATAATGAATAAAGGAAAAAGAGTGGCCCCCCGCTAGTAACATGTCTATAAAGATCCGGTCTGGTCCGCAAACTCCTCATTGGAAAAACGACAAAAACGCAAATATAAGAGGACGAAGGAATGAGTGAGGAGTGAACATGGTAGCATATGGAGGGGGGGGGGGGGGTGAAAGAGAACGAAGAAGACTATACAGTTCAACAGTAGAAGAAGAAGAAGAAGAAGAAGAAGAACGAAGAAGAAGAAGAAAGATGAAAGAAGAAGAGGGAGGATGATTAGGAGGAGGAGGAGGAGGAGGAGGAGGGAGGAGAAAGAGGTGAAACGGACGATGATGGATGAAGAAAGAAGGAGAATGATGAGAGGAGGAGCGATGAGGACGAGGAAGGGGTGGAGGAGGAGGAGGAACATGAGGATGATGAGGCTGATACAGAGAGAGAGATAAGAGAGAAGAGAGAGAGAGAGAGATAGGATAGCGAGAGACATAGAGAGAGAGAGTCTGTCATTGGCCCCAGGTAACCCACCATGTCGCGCTCTCTCTCTTTCTTTCCTTTCTCTCTGTTTGTCTCTATCACACCACACGGACACTACAGGACGCGGCGCGCGGACTTCGACGCAGCAGCGCACGCACGCACGCACGCACGCCCTAGACACATAACACCAGCTCACAACATACAGACACAGACCGACCTCCGGACACACACACTCACACACACTCACACACAGCCGCCGACCACCACACACCACACACACTACACCCACACCACACACACACACACCACACACAACGCACCACAGCACACCCACACACACACACACCACAAACACACACAACACACACACCCACAACACAAAACACACATACACCCACAAACATCCATACACATCACAACACCCACGCACGCACGCCCGCACGCCACTATCTCACGCTCGGCGCCATCCACCCACACACCCACCCACACCACACACACCAACATACAACATGAACACACACACACACAACACACACACACCCCCACCACCACACACACACCCATCCTTCCACATAAAACGTTTTTCAGATAGACAGACATACAGACACGCAGAGACATGCAGACAGATACACGCAGAGACACACAGAAACACATTGATAGACAGACAGACGGACACATAAATAGATACACATAGACACACAGCCACACAGACAGAGGCATATAGATACACACGCACACACACAGCCACACAGACATAGGCACACAGATAGACAGACACACACACATGGATAGACACACCGACACATAGACAGAGACATACAGACAGCCACACAGACAGACAGACAGAGTGAAAGAGATCCAGAAGACACCAACGGTGTCCACAACAGGGTATCCATCAAAGGGACATAAACAAGATTCACAGCAGGGGAAAGCAACGCTAACCTAATGGACCCTCCCGCCAAGGCCCATAAGCAGCCACTGTCTGTATCAGATAGGAGTAGCCCCGCCTGACAATGTTCACATGGTGGGCGGTGGGCGTTATCTCCCTTCGTCAGTGTCCCAGATTTGGCGTCCTTCCTCTTCCTCTTTCGGTCTCCTCGCTGAGTGTGTAGTTATTTGTGGAATGATAATCGTCACCAGTACGTTAATCAAGGTAATTAAGTCTGGCCCTGCATGATTGTCAGCTGTGTATTTTAGGATCTGTGTGGTGCCAATGATCGTGAACAGCGTAGTCACGGTCAGCCGTATGCCTGATGATAACAGACCTCACTGATTTACCCGACTCACTGCTCACAACACAGCTGTATCATATAGAAAGAGTGTCGCTGGTTGGGGGATATCACTTCCATCCGCTGTAATCCATTAGTCCTTCCAATGAGACTATAAACCGAGGTTCCGTGTGTGAACGCACGCATAACATCTTGCACACACGTCAAATCCCATCACCAACTTTGGAAGAGAAGGCCAGTTTGGCCGTTGGTATGGATGACACGTTACACATAGCATGCACCCTGCATAAGAAATGGAAAGAATGAAGGAAGTATGGAAACTGAGTGAACGATATTGGGACGGCATTGTCTGGATGACACGGGAAACGACTGAATGAACCACCAGCTGGCAGCTCTTCAGTCGGCACTACCCAGGTAGGCAGCACGTTGTGTGTAAACGAGTGTGGATTGTAAAGCGCTCAGAGCTTGGTCTCTAGCCGAGAATAGGCGCTGTATAAGTATTCATTAGATAATTATAACATATAATCCATTGGTCGCTGAGCTTGAAGTTCATCCATGCTTACTATTTCAGTGTTGTGGGGCCGCTCCAGGTTTGGTCCAGGCGAGGTTTTGGCTCTGGCTTTCTGAACCACTGTCGTCACCTGACTCAGTGTTGCTGGCTCGTCATTGAGCCTGTTGGCTGGCTCTGCAGGCCGCCCGCACCAAGCCCTGGGTTCCGAATGGTGCTTCACTCCTGAGGGGAGGAATATGTGTTCCTGGGAGGCTGCTCAACCGTTTCTCTGTCCACTGCTAGTGTTCCTGATTTTGGAAGCTCGAAGACTTTCTTTGCGAACTGGAATGAAGCTCTGAAGAAGCATGTGCTGATTCGGCATTTCTGGGGGGGAACTGTGCTGCGCTCCAAAGCCTTCTCAGAGCTTCTGTGGCCCTTTGTTCTCAGCATTCTTCAGCTGTTTCTTGAGATTGCGGTCCTTTGTTCTCAGCATTCTTCAGCTGTTCCTTGAGATTGTGGCCCTTTCTTCTCAGCATTCTTCAGCTGTTTCTTGAGATTGTGGTCCTTTGTTCTCAGCATTCTTCAGCTATTTCTTGAGATTGCGGTCCTTTGTTCTCAGCATTCTTCAGCTGTTTCTTGAGATTGTGGCCCTTTGTTCTCAGCATTCTTCAGCTGCTTCTTGAGATTGCGGTCCTTTGTTCTCAGCATTCTTCAGCTGTTTCTTGAGATTGTGGCCCTTTCTTCTCAGCATTCTTCAGCTGTTTCTTGAGATTGCGGCCCTTTGTTCTCAGCATTCTTCAGCTGTTTTTCTGAGATTGTGGCCCTTTGTTCTCAGCGTTCTTCAGCTGTTTCTTGAGATGTGGCCCTTTGTTCTCAGCATTCTTCAGCTGCTTCTTGAGATTGTGGTCCTTTGTTCTCAGCATTCTTCAGCTGTTTCTTGAGATTGTGGCCCTTTGTTCTCAGCATTCTTCAGCTGTTTCTTGAGACTTGGCCCTTTGTTCTCAGCATTCTTCAGCTGTTCCTTGAGATTGTGGTCCTTTGTTCTCAGCATTCTTCAGCTGTTTTTTGAGATTGTGGCCCTTTTTTCTCAGCATTCTTCAGCTGTTTCTTGAGATTATGGCCCTTTGTTCTCAGCATTCTTCAGCTGTTTCTTGAAATTGTGGCCCTTTGTTCTCAGCATTCTTCAGCTGTTTCTTGAGATTCGTGTTTCTCTTGGATAGTGTATGGTGTCTTGATCTTGCAGTTGGTGTTTTCCCCATGGCTCTATGCTATAGGCGTCCTGACAGGCTCCGCATACCATGTTTCCAGATCGCTTCCAATGTGCGGATTATTTTTTTTTCATCTATTTTCTCCCATTTCTCTTTGCACTTGTAGATGGCAAGGTGAGTTTCTGGTGTTTGCATCAAGAGCGTGCACACCTTCCCTGTCTGACTTACCAGCGTGGTCGTTCTTGGCACTGTAGTTTGAATCCTGACATTGCTTTTTAGACATTCTATCTGCTGGCTCGGTGCGTTGCTGTTCAGTCATCACAGTCTTCATCAGCCCTTTTATTGTTCTGTGGATCTTCATGCCCACATACTGGAGAATTTCCTTCCACAGGCACATGAAAATCCCGCTTGTTCATCACTTATAGGCCGTCCAAGATTTCTCATCATAGCGGGCTTGTCGGCGACGGATTCATCATTCTCTCCCCTGTTCGGTTAATTATCGGAGCCATTTTCTCAGGATTTACAGCAAGAGGCGTAAGGGTACCCTCTAACACACTCACTTGCGCCATTCAAATGTAACTTGAAATAGCTCCTGTAAATGGACAAGAAATCAGCTGTTGCTTATACTAGTTTTATTACTTACTTATCAGTGTCCCTGGTGGTAACTTGATCAGTCTTTTCTCATTCATTGTTGGGTACAGTAGTGGGTGACTTTTATGTACCGATATTTTCAATGCATTGGCGGCATGTCAACTGTTCTCCACAAAACCAAAAGGCCAAAATCAACTGTTCTGATGAATCACATTATACTACAATACCTCTTGGTAGTTTTTGACTGTACCTG
This sequence comes from Conus betulinus, assembly GCA_016801955.1. Lineage (NCBI taxonomy): Eukaryota > Metazoa > Mollusca > Gastropoda > Neogastropoda > Conidae > Conus > Conus betulinus. Next base: position 33,236 of record JADBJO010003981.1, on the reverse strand, counting down.
GAACCACATGAGTCATGCATAAAGTGACAGTTTCACATTTATCTCCCCTACCCCCAAAATTCAAGATTCCGCCAAAGACAACGACCACTTTGACTGCCTTTCAGACTCCCAAATTGTTTTGGCTTTGATGGGAGTTTATGTTCTATATTGACCAGAATGGTTTTGTTGCTTACAAGCTTAATATTGCTGGTATTCTCGTGTAACAAAATGCAGCATTAACAGTCTTTCAACAAATACGCATAGCGCAACAGAACATACAGCATTCAAGGTGTCAGGAAAGCACATTTCTCGGTCATTTTTGAAGGCATAATTTGGGGTTCAAGGAAGGGTCTAGCTGGCTTGTGTGCTATCTGTCTACACACACACACACACACACACACACACACACACACACACACACACACACACACACACACACACACACACACACACACACACACACACACACACACACACACACACACACACACACACACGTTTCGTTTAAATATAAAAACAGGTCACAACGTATGGGTACATTTTATTTTTCTTCCGTATCACTGGACATGGTAAGCAACAGCATAATATCGTAATAATGTAGTCTGAACCAGATGATAAGAGAGAGAGATCTCAACCAAACCGACAACACTTTGGATGGTTATAGGGGAGGCAGCAGACGGGGTAAATAATGGAGGTAGAGAATTTCAAAGATTGGTGTCAAAGGTCAAGGGATGTAGTAGATAACGTGTCTCTTTTGTCCAAAGGTAAGCCATAGTTGATACATTTGGCCATGAGGAGATGGGGTCAGAAGTTCATGATACCTTTCCGTAGCTGAACTGACACAAGACTCTCCAGGATTGTGATCACCAGAGTACTTATACAGCGTCTAGCTTCGCTTAGAAACCTCTCTAGCGATTTATTTCCACGCTCTCGTTTACATAACGCATTGCCTACCTGGGTAGAGCCGACTGGAGAGCTGCCTGCTGGCGCTTCATTTTTTTTTTTTTTTCCCCTCGTGTCATTCCGTCAATATCATTGTTCAGTTTTCTTCATTCATTCTTTCGAATTTTTTTTTTTTTTGCAAGGTGCGTGCTTTGTGTGACGCTTTTATCTATACTAACGTCCAAACTGGCCTTCTCTTCCGAAAGCTGGTGATGGGATTTTACGTGTGTGCGCAAGATATCAAGGCGTGCATTCACTCACGGAACCGCGTTTGAAGTCGCATTGGAAGGATTTTTTTTTTCTTTTCTGTTGTTGTAAATGGAGTCAGAACCAATGATGATTCTAAGGGGAAAAAATATCTTTGTGCCGAAACATCCTGGTGGGGATTCGAACTCGCAACCTCAGGATCACCAAGATTACTTAGTCTGGTGCTCTATCGACTGAGCAGTTCCGGGGACTGGCCGATGATGACCTTTGGTGAGACTGTACCCAAAGCAGTCCCCTGAACTCAAAGACATGGATGGCATCAATGGCCACATCTGGCTTTCCATAGATATGGAATTCCCCAGTCCAGTTTGCTGAACAAATGTATATGAATTACATGTTCGTTCTCTTTCTACATGTTCTATCAAACATTTTTCGGAAGGATGTCTGGAAACGCGACTCTTATTATTTCAGAACGGTGCATAGAAAATGGTTCCTTCTGTAACCAACTGTTGCGGTGCCAAACACACACACACACACCACACACACACACACACACACACACACCACACACACACACACACACACACACACACACCACCAAACACACACACACACACACACACACACAACACACACACACACACACACACACACACAACACATACACTCGCGCGCGCGCGCGCACGCGCACTCACACGCACGCACGCACGCACGCACGCACGCACGCACGCACAACACACACACACACACACACACACACAACACACAAGTGCGCGTAGGCGGCTGCACGAAAAACAGAACGCCATAAAGACGACAGATGGCGAAACATTACATAAAGAGAGAGGGAGGAGAGGGGAGGGAGGAGAGAGCGAGAGGAAGAGAGGGAGGTGAGAAGAGAGAGGAGAGAAGGGTGAGGAGAGAATGATGAGAGGGAGGAGAGAGAAGAGGGCGGGGAGAGATGGGTGGGGGGGAGGATTGAGGATAGAGAGACGGAGAACGATGGGGGGCCCTAGGGGGGGGGGGTTGGCGGGGGGGCGGAGGAGACGGAAAACGGAGACGAGGGGAGGGAAGGCTGAGGGTGCGGAAGGAGGTTCTCTCGAGAGAGGATTGGGGAGGGGGACGGGTGAGAGAGGCAGGGAGGAGCAGAGGGAGAGAGGCCGAGAGAGGAGAGCTCGGTCCGGATGAGAAAGAGACCACGAGGAGGAGAGAGGAAGGAGAGAGCCAAGAGCGTATGGGGATTGGCAAGAGAGCCTGGCGAGATAGAGAAAGAGAGAAAGAGAAAGACTGAGAGGAGAGAGAGAGAGGCAGACAGCCAGACGCCCCACACAACCGAGAGATAGCGACAGAGAGGACGGAGAGAGCAAAGAAAAATGGACAAACACCCACACACACAAACACACACACACACAACACACACACACACAAAAACACACACACACCACACACCACACACGCACGCACGCACGCACGCACGCCAGCACGCACGCAACACACACACACACACACACACACTATCAACACAACAACACACCCCCATCACACACACACCCACACACACACAAACACACACACCACGCACGCACGCCACGCACGCACGACGCACGCACACGCACACCACACAACACACCACAAGGAAGCGGGAGAGAATAAGCAGGACAGACAGGCATGCAGGAGGCATCAAGGAAAAAGATAGGGGGAACGGAGGGCGTTAAGAGAGAAGGAGACAGAGGCGGAGGTTAGGGACAGACAGTAAAGATAAGAGATTTAGGCGGAGATTGAGAGGGAGAGCGAGAAGAGAGGAGAGGGGGGGGGAGGAGGGGGGCACGGTGAGAGAGCGGGAGAGAGGTAGAGGAGAGAGGGGCAAGAGAGGAGAGAGAGGAGGAGAGTTTCTTTTTCATGAGGGGACGTGACCGAGAGAGGAGAGAGAGAGAGGGGGGAGGGAGAGGGAGGAGAGGGAGAGAGGGCAAACAGAAACGAGGAGCGGGGATGAGAGAGGAGCGAGAGGGGCACGAGGAGAGAGCCAGAGCCAGAGAGAGAGGGGGAGGGCGGGGAGAGACGAGAGAGGAGGGAGAGAGAGAGGGAGGGAAGGGGAAGGGAGGGCGGGAGGGAGGGAAGGAGCCGGGAAGAGCGGGCAAACAAAAAGAGGCGGGAGGGAGGAGAGAGAGAGAGGAGGAGGGAGAGAGAGGGAGAGGGTGAGGGAGGCGATGGAGAGAGAGGAGGACGGAGGGTGAGGAGAAGGGAGAGAGGACGAGAAATCGAAGACAGAGGGGAGAGAGAGGAGAGAGAGGGAGAGCAGGACAGACAGACCAGAAAAGAGACAGAGACAGGACAGACAACTAGACAGGACAAGGACAGACAGACAGGGGACCAGAAAGACAGACAGACAGATCAGAAAGATAGCAGAGACCTTCTCGAGAACCCAAAGAGTGACGTGGTAACGTGGTATTTCTCACTCTCGGTACTAATTGTTTGAACCACTGCTCTGCTGAATGTTGTCATCTATGTCGTGGCCAGCTCAGCAGTCATTATCATCATTTCACTTCAGTCACCAGAACGAATACCCAGGTCTTCTCCACTTCACCACCCCAATCTGCTCCACCATCCACCTTTCCCCATCCCACCCACCCAAACCCTCCATCCCCCCCCCCTCCCCCAAGGGCCCCCCACCCCCTCCCCCCCCCCCCCCCCCCCCCCCCCCCCGCCCCCGCCCCCCCCCCCCCCACCCCACCCCCCCCCCGCCCCCGCGCCCCTCCCCCCCCCTCGCCCCCCCCCCCCCCACCTCCCCTCCTACCCCCCCCCCCCAACCCCCCCCCCCCCACCCCTCCTCCCCATCCCCCCCCCCCCCCCCCCCCCCCCCCCCCACCCCCCCCCCCCCCCCCCCCCCCACCCACCCCCCCCCCCCCCCCACCCCCCCCCCCCCACCCCCACCCCCCCCACCCCCCCCCCCCCCCCCCACCCCCCCCCCCCCCCCCCCCCCCTCCCCCCCCCCCCCCACCCTCCTCCTCCTACTGTTCCCCCTCACCCCCTCACTCCCCGCCACCCGACCTGAGTTATTCGTTACCTATCCTTCCATCTACTCCTGTTTCTGTCATACGCGAAATGAAACACACTGTAAGTTACAGTACCTTGATGAAAAACAAAAAAACAAAAAAATCCAGGATTTTATCCTTGTTTCCTCCACTGCGTCATTCTTTCTATAGCGTCATATCTTCTCCTCCACGTCAATTAGGCTAATGCGCTTTCAGTGATGAGGTAACGCGTGTACTTCTTGGATTCATTTGTGTTTCTTTACTCGCTTTTATTCAGCAAAATATTTTCTCTCTGTGTCTGTCTGTCTGTCTGTCTCTGCCTCGCTCTGTCCCTGTCTCTCCTTGTCTCTCTGTCTCTGTCTCTGTCTCTGTCTGTCTGTCTGTCTGTCTCTCTCTCTTCGGTCTTTCTTTCTTTTGGTTGATGATTTATTTCTCTTTTATTTACATATCCTTCGTGTGGTTGATCTATTTCTTTGTTTCTTTCCTTTTTTTTACTTTTTGTGTATGTCTATTTGTCAGTCAGTAAGTTTTCGTTGTTTGTCATTTTCTTTCTTTCTTTCTTTGTTTTTTTTAACTTTCTTCTTTGGTTTATCTTCCTTTAATTTTTTTTTTGATCCGTTGTTGTTTTTTCTCCCTACCTTCACTTTTGTTCGTTTCTACGTCATTTGCCTTTCTTTATCCTTTGGTTTTATCCCATTTTTTTTATCGCTTTCTTATCCCTTTGTTGTTACTGTTCCTTTCGTTTCTTTCAAACACACACACACACACACCCTACACACACACCATCACTTTACCTACCCACACACACTTCAACACACACACACAAACTGGTGTCTCAATCCACGCACGCATGCCCGCTTTACGCACGCGCATTTTTTTTTTTCTCGCTACTCTCACGATCTACGCACGTTACTAACGTGTCCTTTTGCCTTTCTTTTACTTTTGGCACGACATCACACACACAGCACAACACACACACTTTGCAACACACACGACCAACACCCACACACCACAACGGACACACACACACAACACACACACACGTGTTGCACACAGAAAGCACGCAGAAAACGCACGCACGCACAGACTCACAAACACAACTCCAACGGAGGAGAAGCGCGAATTTTTTTTTTTCACGTCGCTCTCACACCACGTTTTTTTAGAGAATTTTCTTGAGAAACGAGTTTTTTTTTTTGGGGAAAAAGAGAGCGTGAGAGAGAGAGAGAGAGAGATGAGAGAGAGAGAGAGAGCGAGAGAGAGCTGAGAAGACGAGAGAGAGAGATCGAGAGTAGCGAGAGTGAGCGCAGTGTGTGTGTGTATGTGATGTGTGTGTGTGTGTGTGTGTGGTGTGTGTGTGTGTGGTGGGTGTTGTGTGTGTGTGTGTGGTGTGTATGTGTGGGGTGTGTATGTGTGTGTGTGTGTGTGTGTGTGTGTGTGAGTGTGTGTATATGTGTGTGTGTTTGAAGGCGCGTGCACACGTGTACAGAAACAAACCGTCTCAAAATTTTGCGCAGAGATAAGTATGCAGCACACTGTGTCCCAACTTTCTGTCTATCTCCCTCTTCTCCCCCACCCCCCT
>JADBJO010003981.1:7500-10000 GCA_016801955.1 Conus betulinus | reverse complement strand
CAGTCTGATTACAGTCTGGCATTGTGTGAATCTCATTTTTTTTTTTCTGTTTTATTTTACTGTACTCATTTTCATCCTCGCTCATCTTCAAGACTCTGCTGTTTTTTTTTTTTTTTTTTTTTTTTTTTGAGTTCAAACAGAGCTGTTGTTTGAAACTGCAAGGTCACGTGGTACAGTTGTTTCTTCAGCTTGCCAACATAAAAAACTACTTAGAAACAAGCTGACATTTCTCTCCCCTAGTATGTTTCTCAGAAACGAGCCAGACTTTGAAAAGTCCTCAACACGGGCATTTGCGAACGAGTTCTCTGGGCATTCTTTGTCTTCGTGTGCTGTCCGTTGGTACAGGTATATGTGTGTAGGGGGTCTTCTTGCCTTCGTGTATATCTCGGCTGGCGAGTCTTCAGCCTTCCACTTGTTTTTTGATTCCTTCATCTTTCAAACATCCTCCTCCTCCTCTACTTCTCTCCAATTTTTTCTCCTTTCTTATCTAGGTCTAAAGATTGCGCTTTGTCCCTGTATAACTTGAAGGGTGTCTATCACGCCTAGAATAGAAAATTGTCACATGTTGACATATCCTTCTCTACCCACCCCCTTCACCTCTCTCTCTCTCTGTCTCTGTCTCTCTCTCTCTCTTTCTCTCTCTCTCTCTCTCTCTCTCTCTCTCTCTCTTGCCATCACTATTAACGTCATTATCTGACGTCACTCGTCATCATCTGCGCCCTCGTTCTGTCATCCCCCCCCCCCTTCCCCTTCTGACTATGTTCCAATTCGACATGACGCATCATGTACCAGCCTACCTGCATTTGACCAGGCTGGACTCTGCTGCACAAGCTCCAGGGGTACACAGACTGAGGCAGGACACACGACAATTAAAAGGACGATGCAGCCTGGGCCCAAATGCCGTTAATGATCAGGAAGGAAGTGGAAACAAACACCAAGGCCCGACCAAGAAGACATATCTGTAAAGGACGGTCTGGAGTTTAAGTGAAGGAAGCTTTGAGATGAAATCTTTCATCCAGTGACTGCTGACATTAGTTTGATTTTTTCTTTTGTATATATATATATATATATTATTATGTATGTATGTATAGGCGTGTGTGTGTGTGTGTGTGTGTGTGTGTGTGTGTGTGTGTGTGTGTGTGTGTGAGAGAGAGAGAGAGAGAGAGAGAGAGAGAGAGAGAGAGTGAGAGAGAGGAGAGAGAAACGAATGTCAAATGAGCATAGCATAGAGCACATCTGACTATGTCATGCCAAAAATAGCTAGACTTTACTAGTTATTTTATTTATCGTGAATCAAGCAAATGAATACACAGTCAGCAGCAGAACAAGAAATGTTTGTACATATGACAATAACAAATCATTACAAGAACCATGAAAATGCCTAGCAGATTTTGCATTGTTGTCAGAAAGATAGAATGTGAGCATGTAGTCAGACTAATAGAATGTGAGCATTATTTTATTGTGGGGGAAAAAAATCTAGAGTGGACGCATCAAAAGTAAATGAAACAACGGGATTGTGACCCCAGCATAAGACTCCATACGTTACGTCGAATGTTGCTGATGACATATTTGGAACACACATCAGCACCACAACACAGCTGTTAGGAATAGGGTGGGGGGTGACACTGGGAACAAGGGGAAAGGGGAGGGAGTGAGGTGGAGGAAGGGAAGTGAAGTGAGTGTGTTGAAATGTGTCAGAAAAAGGATAACTTGGTCAGATTGATTTGGAAACGACCCCCGTCCCTGTTTTTGGCGCTGTCCATAATTGGTCAAGATCAGAATGATTAAGAAACTGCCCGCCAGGATGAATCTTCAAAGCTTCCTCTGCAGTGAGGGAGTAGTGGTCGGCGATGACATCTCCATGCTGTCTACCGCATAGCCTGTGCAGGCTGAGGCTCTGAGATGCTCAGCTGTGTGTGTAGTAAGGAAGGTGCTCAAATGTAGCAAGAAAAAATGTTAACTTAGCTGTGGGCTTTTTCTTCTTCTTGTTCTTCTTGTTCTTGTTCTTCTTGTTCTTGTTCTGATCTGGTTCTGTGATCTTGTTCTTCTTGTTCTTGTCTGCTTGTTCTTCTTGTTCTCTTGTTCTTCTTCTTTCTTTTCTTGTTTTTCTTCTTTCTTCTTCTTCTTTCTCCTCTTTCTTCGTCTCTTCTTCTTCTTAAATTCTTTCTTCTTTCATTCTTTTATTTACTTCTTCTTCTTTCTATGATAAATGTGGGCTTTATTTATTTTTACACATTACATTTACTTCTCCCTTTCTTTCTATGATAAATACGAGCTCAGAAAAGACATTCTGCCACGATAATGCACATGAAGAAATACAAGGCGCGTAGGTTATCAGAAAGGACCCTCTGTTCGGACACTCTCTTCACCCACTCCCCACCTCTCTAATCCGCCAGAGGGACCCCAGGGAAAACTCATGCAAATTAGACAGGCCTACCCTTTCAGATTTGGACTGGTCTCCTTTTGATATCCAGAGACATCGGTATTCCTTCTTCAGTTT
>JADBJO010003981.1:0-2500 GCA_016801955.1 Conus betulinus | reverse complement strand
TACTTTAATTAACACCTGTGTCTATACTTGCATTTGTTCGCGCTTGTCCCTTGATGGAAGCATGAAACGTATCCCGCGTTCTGGAATACCAATTCCTGTTGGTTTCCTCCTTTTATTTCACTCTCTTTGAGTCTGGCTTTGAAAAGGAAATTCTTTCTGTGTGTGTGGGTCGCAAAGAAGAAACGGTTTTATGCCGGCTGCACACTTGGCCATTCGTGTTTAACTCATTCGTACCTTTTAAAGAGTGAAGAGTGAAAGCTCCGTGATGCATTCCATGTCATGTGGCACTCACAATGAAACACGTTCTTTTAGAGTGTTGGGACTTGCATGACGTGAGAGATATATATTTTACAGCAGACTCCATGAAAACCTTTGTTCAGAGATGTCCCAACTTGGTGTGATCTTTGCATTTCATGAACAGATGAACATTTTCATCATCTGATCTGAGATTTTACAGTGGAAGATTTTTTTGTTGTTTGTTTTTTTTTTTAATCAAAATTTTCGGGGGTTTTTTAGAAGATGTATTTTAAAGAATTGTGTGACTGAATGACTTGTGAGCTGACATCAACGTCGTGACAGCTCTGACGACCGGCTGGGCCGCAAGAACAATACTTACGTCTGTCTTCAAAGTCGTCAGCTGGTTTTCTGCCTTTGTGGTCAGCTCCAGAGAGTCTCCTGGTTTTGTTTGTTGTGTTTGTCTGTTTTCTCTATTTAACAGCGAAGATTCAGGGTCGATGAGAGGTGGAGAGGGAGCGAGGATGGGGATCTCTTGGTATGAATTGTTTCCACCTTGTTCTGGAAGTTCATAGCCCTAACACAATTTGGTACTCTCGTTCATACCATTTTCTGTTTCTCTTTATTGCCATTAGTGGTTGATGTTATTGTTGGTATCCTTGTTATTGTAGTTGTTGTTGTAATTGTTGTTGCTCCGTGTGTGTTGCGCGCTCGTGTGTGTGTGTGTGTGCGTGCGTGTGTGTGTATGTGTGTGTGTGTGTGTGTGCATGTGTGTGTGTGTGTGTGTGTGTGTGTGGTGTGTGTGTGTGGTGTGTGTGTGGTGTTGTCTGTTCTCCTGTCAATGTTTCACAAAGGTTTCTTTTTACTTCTTCGTTATCGCTCGTGTAGAAATTCTTCTTTTTTTTTTTAAGGTGTTACATCTTTAAAAACTAATTGCTATAAATACATTGTACGCAACACCCTGCGCCACCTAGCTTCTATCAGGAAGGACAGCTATATGTGCAGAAAGATGCAAGAAATTGTTGTGAACATTGTACGTTCTTTTCGCTATAAGATGCGCTGGCATTTCTGTTCTTTTCTTTGCAAAAGGACACCTCTGAGAGAGCTGGTCGGAGGAGCTATCTTGACACTGAGAGCAATGCGAGTACACGCACGTGCGCATCTCTCTCTCTTTCTCCTCTCTCTCTCTGTCTGTTCTGTCTGTCCCTGTCTGTCTGTCTGTCTCTCTCTCTCTCTCTTTGTCTCTCTGTTTGTCCCTCTGTCTGTCTGTCCTGTCTGTCCTGTCTGTCTGTCTGTCTGTCTGTCTCTCTCTCCCTCCTCTCTCTCCTCGTCCTCTCTCCCGACTTCTCTCTCTCTCTCTTCTGTCTGGATGTGTTTTTTATGGGTGATACGTAAGTTTACGTGTGTGTGTATGTGTGTGTGTGTGTGTGTGTGTGTGTGTGTGGTGTGTGTGTGGGCGTGCGTGCGTGCGTGTGTGTGTGTGTGTGTGTGTGTGTGTGTGGTGTGTGTTGTGTGTGTGCGCGTGCGCGTGCGCGCGCGTGCATGTGCGTGTGGTGTGCATGTGTGGGTGTGTGTGTGTGTGTTTGGTGTGGTGTGTGTGTGTGTGTTGTGTGTGGGTGCTTGCGTGCGTGTGCTTGCGTGCGGAAGTGCGTGTGTGTGTACGTGTGTGTGTACGCACGCGCATGCGTGCGTGCATGAGTGCATGTGTGTGTATGCGTGCGCGTGCGTGCGTGCGCGCGTGCACGCGTGTTGCGTGTGTGTATGTGTGTATGCATAAGAGTATGTGTATGATGTGTGTGTGGAGAGAAAGAGAGAGAGAGAGAGAGAGAGAGAGAGAGAGAGAGAGAGAGAAGAGAGAGAGAGAGAGAGAGAGAGAGAATGCATCTGCTGTGCTTTTTCGTGTAGTCCATGTCCATGTCCAGCAGCCTGTAGTCGTCGTAAGTGATGGGAGATCAGCTGCTGTTCTTGGTCTTGTGCTGCGTTTGGGCAGGACAACCCACTACCACCCCTCGCTTTCTGCTGATCACCAGCAGGGAGAGTTCGACTGCTGAAGCAGAAAGAACGTCTCAACACAGGATATGTGTGTATCACGCAGAGGCTGTTACACAGTACATCAGAGGAGGTTTTTGTTTTTTGTGGATCTGTTAGATCTATGGGATACTGGGGGGTGGGGTGGGGGTGGGGGTGGGGGGAGGGTAGAAGAGGGCAACAAAAAAAAAAAAATCAGCGCATTTTAGACTATAACATTTCGGCTCTGAAATGTGTG
>JADBJO010003980.1:202486-240436 GCA_016801955.1 Conus betulinus | reverse complement strand
GAAGAGAGAGAGAGAGGAGAGAGAGAGAGAAGGGTATCAAGACATAGTTGACCTGACAGAGCGCTAAAAATCAAAACATGTCTTTAATGCATATTATATTAATCCAGTGCAAAACAAACTACAACAAGCACAACAACCACCAACAAACACCTACGACAGCAACAATAACGCAAATAGCGATAGATACTACTAACGCCCTCTACTAACCTTCATCATTTCTTTCATTCTTCTTTCTTTTTCTGCATGAGAAGGATTTAATACCATGATCACAGTGCTGGGAAAAAAAAACTCTCACTCAATAATACCATTTTCTCAAACAACATGTTTCTTATAGGAAGTTTAAGGTTTACGTGGCAGGTTATTGTTTTTGAAAAAAAAACCAAGCAAATTGTTTCCCGTTAGACTGCCACAAAACGAAGAGGCTTGAATCAAAAAGGTTTACCTCTTGGCAGAGGTCCTCATATTGATGAAAGCCTGTGTTTCATTGACTGTAGCAATCTCTGATACCAGAGGATCAATTACCGATGATGACTTGTGCTTAATAATACGCCATTATCGTATTTCAGTCTTAAATCAACTGGGCAAGTGTATCCCAGTCCTTAATAAACAAGTTGACGGCCAGTCATGCACCAGTTTTTCAGAGCATCGCTTTTCTATAACCTGTCCAACAGTGTTGTTATGACATGTGGGCAATGGTGTAATCTCATATTGCCAGGATTTAAGTCTATGCAAACCTGTATGTGCGCATGAAAAAAAAAGTTTACCGAGAAGGATATTAAGCAAGTGCTACTTTCATTTACATGAAATTTTCTTTTGAGTATGGTCGTTTGCCCACGTAACAAGGGTGCCAGGCCAAGAATACAACTGGTTTATCACGATAATATCACCTTTAGACCTCACGTGGTTTCGACTCCTCCTATTTTTTCGCTAGCAATAAAACCAGAACGAAGATCATTTGACATATTCTGACGGCCTTTGTCATAGGTTGTTCATCCAGTTGCATTTCGTCCTTCAGGAGTTTAAGCCCACGTTGTTTAAGCTCCATCAACTGGACCATGTCTGGTTCATGGTTATCCTGGCAGACTAGAGTTTCTAGAGACTTGGAACCGACATTTAGCATGAATCGAAATTATCATCGGGAGAATAATTCCAAGCTGTTTTTAAAGTCAAGGGTAAATTATTAACACATTAGAGAATACTAAAGGTTTCAAAACAGACCCTTGAGGAATGCTATAGTTTTCCTGTCATAAATCAGATCTAGCAGACATTTGTCTGGATTGTTTGTTGCCTGTTTGCTAGGGTCTGAACACAGAAACCACACGTACTTTCAGGAAGGCCATGGATCAGAAATTTGTTTTAGGAGAAGAGACAAGCAGATAACATCAAAGCAATTGCGAAGTCAACAGAAGTCATGCACTGTGATGGTTTGGATTGTTATGATATTTCGGAGCCACTTACCGAATCATAGTTGCGTCCGTGCCCTGTGCCAAGAGTGATTCCCCTAAAATCCAGATTGACTTAATCTTAATCAGGTTTATTTGTTTAGATAGGATTAGAATTGTTTCTTAACATGCTTCACTAGCTGGCTTTGAACAGTACTGACAGAGTTGATATGGGCCTGTAGATTTGAGAATTCCTAGAATCCCACGTGGAATCAGTGGAAACACTTTTCACTTGCTTTAAGCACCAGTGGAAGAGTATCAGCATATCACAGGTGCAAGTATTTTGATTATGTCGCTGTTAGTTCCGGCAGATCCCTTGCACAAACTTCCGCTACTGACGAAAAGAAATGGAAAGCTTGCATTCAATATATTTCTAGATCAACATAGTCTTTTCTTAAAGATTGTAGGTCGTTTTATTTACATGCCTCGTTTTGCTATTAAATTATCTGCTATATTTAGCAATATTCATTAGCTGTCTGAAGGAATGGCCTTTCTCTCGGAATTTGTAATTTGTTGAGTATTCTTTTTGTCAGTCAATTTGTTGATAGTCATTCCAAATGTTTTTTCTATAGGTACTTTTAAATTTGACATAATAAATCATGGTAGTTTGTAATTAGCTTTACAGGTCACAGATATTACATGGTAGTTGGTGTTGTCATTCTTTACACGTCACAGATCTTACCATGATTTCTGTTTAAAAATTTTCTCATGATTTGTGGCTTTTAGATGGTCTCTCAAATGCAATTTCGCTTTATTAAGCTTTTCCCAGCTTAAATCCAACAGGTTTTTTTAATTTGATATTAATCAGGTTAGTCTTTAATAAGACGGGGTTATGGGGATGTTTATTCATATATGTCAGTTAAAGTCTAATCAATCTCAAACTCGAAAGCTTCCTCAGGATCAGGTACTGATAGAAGAGACGACAATGATGAATTCATGAAGTCAAACAAGAAGAATAGAGAGACGAACACATGATGAGTTCATGAAGTGCAAGAAGAGAGGATAGAGAGACGACAATGATGGATTTCATGAAGTCAAGAAGAAAGGGATAGGAGGACGACATGATGAGGTCATGAAGTTTCAAGAAGAACCGGATAGAGAAGACGACAATGATGAGTTCATGAAGTCAAAAAGAAAGGGATAGAGAGACTGACAATGATCAGTTGCATGACGTCAAAGAAAAACGGATAAGAGAGACGACAATGATGATGTTCGTGACGTCAAAAGAAAAGGGATAGAGAACCGGGTGGGAGTGAAGAAGGGGTGGGGGCAAGGAGGGGGCAGGAGAGTGGGGTGAATGGGGCCACGCACTGAGGCAACATCTGAATCAACGTGCCACCGGTTCACCAGTGAGCGCACTCAGCGCTCAGTCCATTGATCCTGCGAACCATTGGGGACCACAGAGTGGGGACACAGGGACTGGCCGCTGGTTCGTTTGGAAGACAAGGAGGCAGACGTAAAAAAGGAGGAGGATGCGGAAGGAGTGCTCCGGCCATGGGATCAGGGACAGAGAGGTAAGGAACTGAAAATGTGGAACAGGGAATCTTTCGACAACCCCTCTGGTCTGGGTTCTGTGTGCAGGATGTCTGTGAGTCCGGACAGAGGTTAGAGGAGCTGGAAGGGAAGAAACAGCTTTCAACACCGTCTGGTTCTGGGGTTCTGTGTGATATGTCTTGTCTGTAGTCAGTCAGGGCAGAAGGGAACAATGATGCCCGATCTTAGTGGCTTGTTATCTGGGTTGAAAGGGTCAGGGAGGAAAGGCCGGGAACTGCAGCGGGCGTCGCGGATGTAGGGCATGTGATTCAAAATATATTCGTGGCTTGGTCGTGGCTGGCACCGCATGGTTTAAAACCTAAAAAATAGCTAAATAGATAAGGGCCCTTTTAGTGACATGGCTCAGTGCTACTGAGAATGGCCTGAGTGATCATTGGAACGAAAAATGACAGCGTCAGAAGTTAGGTGTTGATTAACTAAACTAGTAGAGAGAGAAAAGTTAATGAGTCAGTTAACGGTCACGCATGGGTGAACGAACAGGATTACTTACTGTTTTTACTGTTCATGTCCTTTATAAATTGCTCAAATTTGCCATGTTATTTGGTTTGTTCAGTTCTCCATCTGGTTGTATTTGTACTAGATGTGTCAGTACAGAGTATACGACAAGCATAATATAAACTCTCTCTCTCCCCTCCTTTTTCTTTGCGGCGCGAGGGGGGGGGGGGGGGTGGGGGGCGGTTGGGGGGGGGGGGGGGGGGGGGGGGGGGGTGGTCTGTGTTTGTTGTTTTATCTCCCGGTGATTCAGTTGTTTGTAAGCAGCATTTGTTTGTTAGTTGTGGGCGTTGTATTTATTTCATCATGGAACAAGAGATGTCCATTATATAACTAGATCAGAAGTTTCAGATGGACAGAGAAGTGACCTGCGTATGACGACTTGAGTCTACCGGCGAAAGCTTGTCTGCATCGCCTTGATCGTCTGCTGACTTTACAATGGTACGGAAATGAAATGAGCAGGGGAACAGTAAACAACAACAGTAAACAAGTGGGGTAGTTTTTTGCTCCCATAGGGAACCTAAACACAGAGTAACTTTATTCAAGACTGTTGGCACAGCCTTTAGAACTTGAATAAAGTCAGACAATCGAAAGAACAATTTCCCCAATCTAATAGTGGGGGGAAAACCAGCCTGCTCTTAAGCGCTTCCCCCCCTATTTACATTGTTTTGCGTTCGTCTTTGTATTTGTCTGACTTTATTCAAGTTTTTTTTTAAAAGGCTGTGCCGTCTTGAATAAAAGTTACTCTGTTTAGGTTTTATGGAGCAAGACTACCCCACTTGTTTACTGTTTGTTGTTTACATGGATTGTAGCTTTTTTTGACTTCATCGTTCTGTTAATGTTCAACACGAAACAGCAGCTTTTTTGACTTGCTCCTTTACTGATGTTCAACCATGGCGGCTTGTTTGCCTTGATCCTCTGTTGATGTGTCACAATGGCGGCTTGTTTGTCTTGACCTGCTTGAATGTTCACTAACTGTGCGGCTTGTTTGTCTTGATCCAGTATTGCATGTTCACAATGGCGGCTTGTTGTGAGGCACTGGGACTGATAATCCACAGAAGGTCTGTTGATTGTTCCGATGGCGGCTTGTTGTGAGGCACTGACAGATGTTCACACACAGTTCTGGGCCTGCCAAGAACGTTTGCGCCAGGAAAACCGGTTTCCGTGAGTGCCATACACTGCATGGTTTGTTGTTTGCCATAGCGACAGGCTACTGATAGATACTGCCTGGTTTGCTGTGGCTATAGGGACAGGCTACTGATAGACACTGCATGGTTTCTGCCGTGGCTATAGGGACAGGCTACTAATAGACACTGCCTGGTTTGCTGTGGGTATAGGGACAAGCTACTGATAGACACTGCATGGTTTGCTGTGGCTATAGGGACAGGCTACTGATAGACACTGCCTGGTTTTGCTGTGGCTATAAGGACAGGCTACTGATAGACACTGCCTGGTTTGCTGTGGCTAGAGGGACAGGCTCTGATAGACAGGTAGACACTGGATGATGTGCCGTGGCTATAGGGAAAGGCTACTACGATAGACAATGCCTGGTTTGCCGTGGCTTATAGGGACAGGCTACTGATAGACAATGCCTGGTTTGACGTGGCTATAGGGACAGGCTATTGATAGACAGGACACTGCATGGTTTCCTGTGGCTATAGGGACAGGCTACTGATAGACACTGCATGTTTTGCTGTGGCTATATGGACAGGCTATTGATAGACAGGTAGACACTGAATGATATGCTGAGGCTATAGGCAGGCTACTGATAGACAGTTTCTTTTTCTTCTTTGCCTTAACTAGGCTGACCCTGGAGAAAGGTCAGTGACGGTGAGGAAAGACCCCCTGACCACAGGGAAATCCTGTTGACAGTGGGAAAGACTACAACTTTGGATTCTCTCTTGAGGGCACATAAGACCGTATGGCGAAAGCTTGGCTGTGTCTGGAGTTGCACTGTCCTTCATCTGTCCGTGGGCAGGGGGTGGTTGGGTCTGTGGGGTGTGCTCGACAGCTGGAGGGTGGTGTTTTTTTTTTCGGCGGTGGGGCTCTGCAGTCATGAAATACGGTTAGTACACTCATGGGGTTGCTACTTTAAGGCTTGTTATGAGTTGCATCCTGTAGCCTGATTTACCTCTGTTCAGGAGCAGTTATGTCCCTTGATATCTTAATGGAGTGACCTGGGCGTGCCTGTATCCATTGTCAACACAGCGCAGGCCTCCAAGGGTGGTACAGGACTGCTGTAAAGGCAGGTGAAGACAGTGCTTCTCTGGGTCCTCCCCAGCACCTTCGGGCGTTTCTTTTTTCTTCACAGGTAGAACCCTGCATAGTTTGCTGTGGCTATAGGGACAGGCTACTGATAGACACGTAGGACACTAAATGATGTGCTGTGGCTATAGGGACAGGCTACTGATAGACACTGCATGGTTTGCTGTGGCTATAGGAACAGGCTACTGATAGACACTGCATGGTTTGCCCGTGGCTATAGGAACAGGCTACCGGTAGACAGGGTGGGTCACGGTCACGTGGCGATTAGATTTCATGATCCGTAAATTTTGATCCACGATCTTGTTTTGAAGCCTCGCCCTTTTCTACATAAATGGCATACTGCTCCCAGTTCAACCCAACTGATACATTTGAGGCAATAGATTGTGTGTGTGTGTGTGTGTGTTGTGTGTGTGTGTGTGTGTGTGTGTGTGTGTGTGTGTGTGTGGCGAGAGCATGTGTGTTGTGGTGTGTGTGTGTGTGTGTGTGTGTGTGTGTGTGTGTGTGTGTGTGTGTTTGTGTGCGTGCGTGCGTGCGTGCGTGCGTGCGTGCGTGCGTGCGTGTGTGTGTGGGGGGGGTGGGTGGGTATGGGTGTGGGTGTGTATATAGAGAGAGAGAGAGAGCTGAAGAGCGAGCGAGCGAGAGAGAGAGAGAGAGAGAGAGAGAGAGAGAGAGAGAGAGAGAGAGAGAGAGAGACCTAGAGACCTAGGACAATGATTCTTTATAAAGTAAAAGTATTGGCTTAGTTAAATATTTTCCTGCTTGCTGTGTGCTATTCTACGAGTATCGTACTAAATGATACAACGTATACATTAGAAGAAGACGACCAACCAAACAACGACACACAAAACAAACAATAGAAACCGCCACCAAGAAGCAGGCACTGACATCACCAGTGAAGCAAGCAAATGAAGAAAGCAATTTAAAGTACAACAACAACAAAAACAACCCAACCACACAACAATCACAACAAGAAAATAGCGTATGTAAACTATTGAAGTTAGAGATTCTGTTTTGATGTGTCTAGGAGAGCAACGCAGGAAAAAGAAAAAAAGAGAAGAGAGAGAAGGGAGCAAAATTAAACAATACCCATGAGAAAATGCAGCATGAGAGTATGAGAATAGCCTTTGAAAAAAAAAACAACCAAACCACCGAAGAACAAAACTGAACAGGGCGAGAGGAGGGGCATGGAGAGAGAGAGAGAGAGAGAGAAGAGAGAGAGAGAGAGAGAGAGAGAGAGAGAGAGAGAGAGGAGGGGGGGGGGGGAGGGATGAGAGGGGGAGAGACAGAGAGACAGAGACCAGAGGACAGACACCAGAGAGAGACTGACCGACCGACTGACCGACCGATAGGATTGGCAGAGACAAAGGCAGAAAAAGACGATCAGGCAGACATGGATGAACACTGCGAAATACAGTGAAAACACGTTAATGACACAGGCCGAGCAATGGATTTAGCGTAGAGTAGTTGAGTCAAATTTGAAACAGTCATCCGATGTTTGTTAAAGTAAATCTGATTGCGAATCATCGACACATTTTGGGATATAGTGGAATCGAATCTGAGATACTCCTCAGATACTTATGAAAACTAGATTTAAATTTTGAAAGTTTGATTTATTGTTAAGTTCTTGGGGAATACGGTTCCATAGCCAACCTCCGGAATGCGCCAGAACAAGATTATTATTGTTGTTGTTGTTGTTATTATATTATATGAATATTTTATATAACGCCTATCCTCGGCTAGAGACCAAGCTCTAAGCGCTTTACAATCCACACTCATTTACACCACGGGCTGCCTTCCTGGTAGTGCAGACTGAAGAGCTGCCAGCTGGCGCTTCATTCAGTCGTTTCCCGTGTCATCCAGTCAATATCGTTCAATATCGTTTACCCATTCTGTTACTTCCTTCATTCTTTCCATTTCTCACGCAGGGTGCATGCTATGTGTAAACGTGTCATCCATACCAGTGGCCAAACTGGCCTTCTCTTCCGAAAGTTGGTGATGGGATTTTACGTGTGTGCAGAGATGTTACGCGTGCGTTCACACACGGAACCTCGGTTTATATAACCTCATTCCAAGGACTGTATGGGAATGGGAGTCAGACCCAATGTTAACTCCGCGGGAAAAATCCCACTGTATCGAAACGGTCCGGCGGAGATTCGAACCCGCATCCCCAGGGTCACCAAGATTACGAGTCTCTCGCGCTCTACCACTGAGCTATTCCGCCCCCCAGAAGAAGATCTGCATAAGAATTGCAAATGGGAGGTTTATCATATGTGAATGTCGATCAACATTTGAAGTGAAAGTGATTGTTAGAGAAAGTTGGAGCATTTCCATGGATTACTTTACGTATTACCTAATGTTGCCTTGACAGCTCTTTTGTAAAAACTTGTCGGCTGTTTGCATAAATTATTGCTGAGTCCCAAAGTGATAAGGTATAGTCAAGAATAGGCTGAATATAAGAGTGAAATAATAATTTTATTGCATGCAGATGTAAGAAGTTCTTAACCCTTTTTAAGTAGAAACAGTTTTTCTTGCAACGTTTTCTAGATAAAAGTTCTAAGTTTTTTAACCAGGACAGACTGTTATCTATTGTTATTTCTAAGATTTTGTGCCTGATATTTTCTTCAAATTTTTTTCATTGATGTTTTCTTGGATGTTACTGCAAACCTGTTTGGCGTCAGAATTACTTGTGTCTAAAGTTGTGTTTATCAGCGAATATTTAGTTGTTCATTTTCAAGGATAATGGCATCATTGATGTGAAATGAAAACAACAGGGGACCTCATACTGACCTTGTGGGACTCCCAATTAGTTGTGAAGAAATCAGATTTGCATATGTTTACGGACACATCAATTTCAGAGTTTTGAACGATAGCTTACACATGCTAGTTTTCTGAGCAAAAGTTCGTGATATTAGGACGTCGAAAGCTTTAGCCAAATCTACAAAAAGAATTCGTGAAGATTTTTTGTAACTCATGTTTAAGAGCCATCTGTCTATTAGTTATTAAGCACTGTGTGGCATGAGTAGTTTTCTTTGGTTTGGGTGGATTAAATTTTATTTTACTGCAACGGAATGGAAACACTTATTAATGTACAGTTCTCAATGGATTTAGGAAAAAAGAATCAAAATAGGTCTGCAATTTGATGAATCAGTAGAATTTCCTGTGCATCGTATAATCTCTGCTTTTTTAAGTCATCTGGAAAATATTGTTTGTTTGTGCAGAGGTTGTACATTTAAGTTAACAGGTTTCTGCGATAAACGGGTGCAGAGAGTTTAAGAATTTTTAACATATAAGCCTTTTAAATTCCACGAGTAGCTGTCTGTTTCAATCGCCTAAGCGACGTGAAAACACACGAAAGAACAGAGAGAGAGAGAGAGAGAGAGAGAGAGAGAGAGAGAGAGAGAGAGAGAGAGAGATGTGACAAAACTATGCGGGACGGTGGTTTCTACCACTACTGAATTGCAGAACAAGTAGGATAACTCTTGCTCCCTGGGTGAATAACTAGACGCCCGTAGGGGATGTCAGCTTATTGGTTTCTGTGTTCTCTCTCTTGTCATTTCTGCTCTATGAGTGGTGGAGCGTTCGTGTTCGGCATTAGGTTTAGCGTGATGGGCATCTAGCTATTTTATCAAAGGAGCAAGAGTTACCCTGCTAATTCTTGAGTTACTTATTGTTCCCCGCCTCATTGAGACCTTTCACTGACGAATCGCGCAACAGCTGAAGCCCTACCACTTTGTTCAGATGAATCTCCCAACTTCAGCAACAAACATGTCCTGCCCTCCTCTCACACTCTCTCCGGGGAAGCCAGGAAGGTGAGGCTTGGGTCTGGTGGCGTGAAGCGAGCGGACATCCCGCCAATTGAAGGGCATCGTAGGACGCCTGTCGTCCACTCTTCGTTTAAAAGACTTTGCCCCAAGTCGGGTGGCATATGCCGTATCACAAATCAACCTAAGCAAGAAAGAAAGAAAACAAATCAAACACAATTCGACACACAGTCCATGTATACGTATTCTGCGATCACCGAAGCATACTCGATGTGTGTGGATTCTAGCTGTCTGGGACACTGTGTGTGTAGGTGGATGTGTGCTGTGTGTGCCCCCCCCCCCCCCCTTTTTTTTTTTCCCCTTCATTTCTTCCTCCCTGTTTCAATAGTACTGTTAGCTTTCTACTCATTGATCTTTTCGGTCTCTTTCTACCTTCTATCATCATGACTAATATTACCTACATGTATCATGATTACTATCAAAATGATTGTCATCACCATCATTGCTATCATTACCATCATTATCTTTTCCTTGTTCCAATAGTACTGTTGACGTTTCATTCATTGGTCTTCTGTATTCCTTTCCACCAACTATTGTTCTTTTTCCAATGTATCGTGATCATGATCATGATGATGGTCATCATCGTCAATGTCACTGTTGATGTTACCATCATTATAATCACTAATAGAATGTTTGCAGTTACTATTGTCCTATTATCAGTGATCCTAGCGTGATCATTAATAGTAGTACTAGTATTTAAAAGCATTATACTTCTTAGCGTTATCAGTCTTAATTTACTGTTGTTATTATCTTGTAGCCATGATGATGATGATGATGATGATGATGATGATGATGAAAACGACGACCACGACGACGACGAAGATGATGATGATGACTTTGTTGTTGTTGTTGTTGTTGCTGTTGTTGTTGTTGTTGACGATGATGATGATGATGATGATGATGGTGATGATGATGATGATGACGATGGTGATGATGATGATGATGATGACGACGACAACGATGATGAATGTTCATGACGATGATGGTGATGATGACGATGACGTTGATGATGATGATGATGATGATGACGATGATTATAGTCATCATTACCACGGTTGTTATTACCATAATAACTTTTACAACTCTCATGTTTATCAGTGCTTTTATTATGCATTAGTACATTTCTCACATTTCAACCCACCATCTTTCCAATGTCCTTTATCATTGCTTTTATTAGTTCATGATTTTTACGATTAGGTTCATGGTTGTTACTATCGCTATTATAATCTATTTCTTAGACTCTTCCTGCTTTTCTCCATGGTCTATGTCTTCCTCCTTCTCCTCTTTGTTCTTTCTGTCCTCACCCAGCCATAAATCACATGGTCTTGTCAGTAGCAGATGTGAACATGAATAATGTGAACATGAATTATTGCTGAAATCGAATGATTTTCATATATGGTGAAAACTCACATTTTTGTGCCCTCAGTACAAAATACTTTGATCCCGCATACAATTACAACTACCGCTCAAACCTGAAGGTGTTTGAAAAATATTGTCTGTCAGACGATGTTCAACGCTCTGATTCACTCTGCTTTGTTTAACAACACAATTCTCAGGGAGTGGGGAGCGGCCATGTCTACTTTCAACTTACCTGCAGTTCACGATCCAGGTACATGAGATGAGGATGGAGCTCGTAGGTTTTGTACGACATAAGAAGAGAGTTAAATCCCCAAATCCTATCCCGAAAATCCTTGTGGGACTCAAGAAAGTGATGTAGCCACTGGGCTCGTGGTCTGGTCAGAATAACACCCAGGTTACAGTTGTCAGGCCAGTCTTTTGTCTGGGCCCAGTCCCAGTCCAGCGACGAACGGATAGGACAGCAAGGAGTCTGGCACGCGGGAAGTCCAGGTGACGTCAAAGTCTTGGTAGCTCCTCCTATCTGTACAGTATCAGATACCTGCAGGCAGAGAATGCAACGTTGTCCGATGTCCACCGCTTTCTCTATACACGCACAAGAGCATGAAGTGCACATTACAGAGCCAAACACAAGGTATATTCTTCTTAGGTGGTGCGAGAAACACCATTGGGATATGACGACATTGTGTAGCAAATTTGTAGTCTATTCCATTTGTATTTGAACATTACCGTCGAATAGTTCATAACCATTTCTAACAATCGAAGAAACAAATACATGAACATTTTACTATCATTTAGAAGTACGCTCGATAAAGACTGTTCTTAGCAAATATGAATGTCACGCAACTAGTGTGAGTGTGCGTGAATCATGGGAGGTGACTCTCAAAAGCACTGACTTCCACGTAGAGAAACGTGTAACAGAAATCAAAACGTGTAAAAGAATCAGGATTTGAAAATTAGAGAATTAAATCAGTCAAAACAATGATTATGGATGATCACCACAATAATGATGATGAACGGAAGACGATGAGCGACATGTGCTTCTAAAGAGACGATGATGGTGGCTTACGTGCTACGTCCTGTCGCAGAAGTGCACGTGATACCATGACAAGTAGGGCGAGTATCGAGTAGAGAGGGATACTGAGCAGGCAAAGTATTGAGCTAGGGAGCATTGAGTAGGGCGAGTATCGATATGCTAATGGTCGAATCGGTCACAGGTCCATTGAAATAGTCAGAGCGTTTACTAAAGATCCCCCGAAGTTAACTGACTTCTTTACCTGTGGATGTTTTGGTTTCAGCAGGAATTAAAGCGTACAACAAAAGGCCGGCTGTTGTATGCTGCCTACAGCCACCCACTTCAGCTGACTGCTGTCCGGTGTCCTCCTGCTTTGGATCAACACTTACCTGGTGATGTCGCTGACGTGCTGAATGACATGGACAGGCTGCTGAAACACACTGTTGCCCGGACCACCTTGACCACCGTCACATTCTCCTCGGCCAGCTCCTGCCACCAGCGGCCCTTGGGGTTCCACATCCCACATGTAGGTAGACACACGTTCAAACCCCGCCACGTACAGCGCACTCAGAACACTCAAGAAATGAGAGAAAGTAAACTGATCACTGTAGCGTCCTTTCTTGGCACTGAATCTCACAAAATGAGTAATTCGGGAATCAAATTGCTGGCATTCTGCACAGGTACCATCGGGTCTCGTCTACCGTAGAAAATCAGACGAGCCAGTTCAGCAAAAGGTGTGTGCGCATCTATAATGTCACGAGGGTACACAGTGCCAGGCACAGTGACGCAGTAGTTGTCTCTTTACCCTGCGCGGAGAATCTGAAGCGGTCAAGAGATGCACACCCAGGCTGTGTAGTTGTAGAGGCAGTGATGTCCCTCAGATAGGTGTCTATCACTGACCTCGTTGAATCCCTGTTTAGCTGTGACGATTCCTCTTGTTTTTATCCCCGGTTTCCTTTGAAATGCGAACCACAGCTCCTTGTCCACAGGCAGGGTCAGAACAGGGGTCAGAATAATTGGTTTCACCCAGGAAAATACCTCCGGCATCAGACAAGAACCCCAGGGCAGTCCCGCAGCATGTCCACTGATCCACAAGAAGGAGGCGACGACATCTCCTGCATCTCTAGCCCTGGGGTGGATGATTGAAGAGTCTGCAAGCAATATGTCCATGTTACGAAACCATCGTAATTACCATTTTACAAACGTCATAAATAATCAGCAGTATGTCCCCTGATATAAACCTAATAATTATCAATTATAATGTTGAAAAATAATCAAGCAATATATCCATGTTATAAAACCCTCATAATATTACCATTCACAGCGTCGAAATAATCCATCTTCACATTCATACAGCTGTAACAAAATTTATTGATCAACGAAGTGGAAGTCAGTTTCCTTTTTTATTTCATGAATCAAATCCAACATTTTTTTTTTCTAGTTCACCGAGATTTTTTTTTTCTGGATTATGGATTAGGAGATGATAGTCTGTTCTCCACAAATATGATGCAATCATTTAAAGATATGTGACTGAGTCACTTAAATTTCATATGAAAAGGGAGCGTGGCCATTCAAATACCTTTTACTTCAGAAACGAAGTACGCCACCGTGGTGAAATCTGACCATGTTGAATACATAGTCTACAATCAATTCAGTGAAATCAGAGGATTTCCTCTGCTGCTGGCAACCTGAAATCCAGTACTACCTGACATATCTTGGGAGTAAACCTAACTAACGAAAAAAAATCAGACCTGGAGAGCGATTGGCTCCTCCAATTCCACTTTCCCGAGTCAGGCCACAAGGCAGAAGAAAATACAGAGGCCATATCAGATTGGTCTCAGCCCAGGTCAACACTGACACGGCAATCTTTCCACCTCAGCGGGGTGAACTCGAACTTTGCTACTGGGGGAAAACACATAGTATCTATAGTAGGAACATCATGATATTCGTCACCAGGGAAGTAAGAACAATCATACACGTTCTCAGCCCAACAAAACTAGATGTAAAACAAAGGAGGATTACAGACAGGAGGTTAGGCATGTCCTGTGGCTCTAGCGTTGAAAGAGACAAACACGTACCGCATCTTGTTATTGTTGACAAGAACATCAGGCACACGGTATTGAGATGCTGCCCTCTTTTTTCAGGCTGGATTATGACAATACATCGCTGAATAACCCATTCAACATCACAGAGTGGAAACATGTGCTCTCACATCAGACTATAATGATGACCAATTGGAGGAATTCTACGCTCCAGTGTTTCAAATAGTCATCAACAAGGCTGACAAGAAACACAGCCTTCTCAACGTTCAAGGTGACTGGAATGCCAACTTTGGTCTAGACACCCAAGCAGTGCCTGAGAAAAAATGTGGACTCATATGATGGTGGGGGGGGGGACATGTCAATGACAGGACTGCGCCCTGCTGAATTTTGCAAGGTGCAAGGACTTGGTTCTTGCCAGCACTTTCAGTGAGCACAAGCATATCAACAATGGAACATCGCATTCCCTGAACCGTCGGTATGTCAGCCAGACAGATAGCATTCTGGTGAAGGACCGGAACAGATCTGGCATACAGGACTTAAACAAGGACACCATCCAGAAACTGACGTTTGGGAGTGACCACGACCTTGTCATGATGGACTGTAAAGCACGGTTGCAGAAGAGGGTGAAAAAAAACAGCCATCTCGGTTTTATCTACACAAAAGATCCTTACGTATGTTTTGTGTCTTCATTAAAACTGCGTTACTTCACACCTTTGTTTTGGTGTGCTCCTTCTGCTTTTTCGTCTTGTTCCGGTAACGCTGCAGTTTTGTTTCGTTTTGCCTTTTGATCCTTACGTGTCCTTAGACCTGGTTCCAGCTGCACGTATATGGAAAACTTTGCCCTCAACTTCTACAGCAGTAAAAAAAAAAAAGACCCTGAAACTCTCACACACCACAACTCCCACCAAATTTACTGGGGGCACAGATGTCTGAGGAAAAAGTTCATGGGAAACAGATGTCCACAGTTTCACAAGCAATACCTTGGAAAGGTGTGGAACTGGAGGAACGGACATCAACCCACAAAAAAGTGAAGAGTGATGGGGTTTAAGGTGGGAAAGGGGGAATAGAACCGTGTGGGACCACGTGATCAGGTCAAGCAATGAACAATGCACAGGAACACTGGATGCTGGATCAACTACAGTGGTTAGGACTTGTGAACACCTTGATGTTATCGTAGGCCATTGACTTTAGTATAACTGTCCATGGGTGATCTCAGCGTGATGCTGCACTCACTGCCTGTGGGGAAATGTGGTCACTGACCATGTGTGATATCTCAAGCGTGACGCCAACTGGCTGTGGGGAAATTGGGTCACTGGACCATGTTGATCTCATGCGTGATGCAGCACTCACTGCCTTTGAGGGAAAATTGGTTGTGTCACTGACCATTGAAGATCTCAAGCCGTGCCGCACTGCCTGTGGGAAATTGTGGCACTGACCCTAGTGATGATATCAAACGTTCATGCAACTGGCCTGGTGGGAATTGTGTCACTGACCATGTGTGATCTCAAGGGTGATGCACTGCCTGTGGGGAATTGTGTCACTGACCATATGGTGCTCTCCAGGGTTGATGCCCTGCCTGTTGGGGAAGCTTGTTTCACTGACCATGTGTGATAATCAAGCGTGGATGCACTGCCTTGTGGGGGAATTGTGCACGACCATGTATGATCCTCAAGCGTGATGCCCATCCACTGACAATGTGGGAAAATTGTGTCACTGAACCATGTGTTATCTCAAGTGTGACGCACTACTGCCTGTGTGGTTGGGAAATATTACACAGTAATAATCATAACAACAACGATAACTAATCATAAATACTAATGATATGATAATAATAATATAACAACAATAGAAGAATGACTAATAACAATAATGATGATATAGTTGATGCACCATAATGAGCAATGATAATAATACTGAGAATTATTATTATCATCATAATCACCACAAAACCTAAAAACTTTCAACAACAAACAATATACTATAGAATATAGTTCTCAGAAATAGGAATATTTTAATCCACCACGGCACACTATTACTACTACTTTTGTAAATGTGATAATGATGATAATGATATGATCTGATAAATGATGATGTCACAGAAACCTGCCAGACAAATGACGATATCAAAATACCAGACCACCCTTGTGTAGTGTCAGCGTGGTGAACTCCCGCCTGGGAGGTATAATTCTTTCGGATTCCCATCAGAGCCATGTTATTGTGTGGGCCTTCTCCCCAGGCTGGCAGGAAAGTACAGTTCTGTCAAGGCAGTCTAGCACGACGCATCATGAGCCCACGGGCCCTCTCCTCCTCCCCTCCTCCTCCTACCTCCTCCTCCTCCTCCTCCACCTTCTTGCCTCCTCACCTAGCAAAGTCTGACATTCTGGTGGCCCGCCAGGTCCTGCTCCTCATGGTGACCTTGGTGCTGAGTGTCCTCTCCACTTTATGCCTCTTGTGAAATTGTGTTGAGTCACTACGATACTATGGGGACGGTCAGCTAGACGAATGTTGTGTGTCGCCCTCTGGAGGTAGGGAGAGCTCACTCATTGCTGCTTCAGCGACAAAGCCGTATTGCCCTCAGTTGTGGAACTTAGTTGATGGAGTCTGTCCTGCGCACCGCTGCCTCAGTACCAGCAGCACAGTGTCATCACACCCAACTGCTTGGCAGCTGTGCAGCAGTGTTCCCTCTGGGGGGGGTTTTCATCTGACGTTGTGGGATTGCTGGTGTCGGGGCTGTGACATGTGGGTGGTCAGGGATCTGGAATGATGCATAATAATACCATAACGTTGCATACCACCATGACCAGAAAGAGAAGAAAAAAAAAACTTTCACCGTGAAACCAAGGTGTGTAGAGCATCTGTTGTGCGGTGTGATGGGTTGTGATGCACAGCAGCTTAACAGGACGACAACACTTGAATGGGCACTGAGAAACACACAGGTAATACCTGTGCTGGCGTGCGGAACTTTTTGTCTCCACACCCATATGGATTGAACCACAGTAGAGCCAACCACCTGCAAACATTTTTTTTTTTCATGTATTTTTATAGCAATTAATCAAGACAAATAGCCTGCGCAACCATGATCTTTTTTTTTTTTCCAATGGGTCACAGGAAGGCAAGCAGAGAACCGTTATAGATATGTTTCATCACCCAAGGAGAAGCCCGGAAAACTCCATCCCGCAGCATTAGCAAACGGACCTTACTTAGTTGATCCATGGACTGGTCAAACGTGCGGCAGGCTCACACCCACACACCCAGCACCACACACACACACACACACCACACACACTCACTCCACCTCACCTCCCTGCACGTTTACAACCCACACACCCACACACAACAACACACCACACACACCACCACTCCTCACATTACAACCACATACACACCACACACCCACCCACACACACTCCCACACACACACACCCCACACCACACACACACCCTCACTCACGTTTTACAACACACACACACACACACACACACCCAACACACACACACACCACATATATATATTATGACTATGTACTGTGCTCTCCTCTCTCTCTCTCCTTCTCTCCTCCCCTCTCTCTCTCTTCTCTCTCGCCCGCCCTCGCTCGCACTCGATCTCTCTCTATCACATCTGAATCTGAAACATTTTGATATGCACAACAAATAAAGGCCAATCCCGTTTTCCACTTCTTCCCCCCCCCCTCGCCCCCCCCCCTCCCCTATCAATCCCTCCCCTTCCCCTTCCCACCGTAGTTCTTATCTCCAGTCTTCATCACAGATGTTACAAGTGTGATGAATGTTGCGCTACCAAGGAACGACACAAGGGCGTATTGGCTTGAATTGAAAAAACCCCCCTGAGAGACTTTGGAGGTGGTTCCTCCTAACCTCCCTTCCCTTATTTTTATTATCCCCATTTCCACGCCTCTTACCTCTGATCTCGGTCTCTGTCTGTCTCTGTCTGTCTGTCTGCTCTGTCCTGTCTCTCTCTCTCTCTCCATCCTCGCTCTCCTCATCTCCCTCCCGCTCTCTCCTCTCTCCTCCACTGGAAGACTCCCTAGTAGAAAAAAATTGAATCATCCAAACATCAATGAATCTAAAAGACCATCTTGGACTAACCTCCCCCAGACCTCCTCCTCCCTCTACCTACTTCTTCTTCCTTCCAACCCCCCACACCCGCGCGCGCCGCACCCCACCACACCACACACACACACACACACACACACACACACAACTCACGCACGCACGCACGCATACGCATACACACCCGCACCCACACATCATCCCACCCTCAGATGTCAACACACACACACACCACACACACACACGCACCCCCACACACCCACACACCCACCCTCAGACAGCATACAACGTCCGACGATAGACAGAGCAGACAACATACATACCGACACACACCACACAACACACCACACACAACACACAACACAACGCACTCACCACGCACGCACGCCCCGCACGCACGCAACAAAGATCAATATTTTAATCCGTACCCCTTTTGGGGCATGCAGGCTTGAACACCAACCAAATAATGAACAAATTAAACATCAAACTTTCTCTCATAATTCCAGCACACTAAATGTAATGGTGACACAACTTTGCTAAGTTTTTAAAACTTCGCTAAGTTTAGAAACACTTTCCTTACACACCAACAAGCAAACGACATAGTTAATGCGAGGCTTGGTACCATGTAAATTTTTCTATGTATAACTGATTTCTATGTCCGCTATATTTTGTACTTCATTACAAACATGTAAATTCGTCACCCAACTTAAGGTGTTGTTTGATCTTCCCCACGAAATGCCGAGATATAACAGAATTGCCATATGACTCTTGACAAAGCATGGCTCAAAGGGATCCACACTAAAGATCAGCAATATGTGTGTGAACAAATATGGTGACAACCCCAACCTTAATCAATCACATACAATCCACATACTAGTGCATATCGTCCAACACACACACACACACACACCACGACACACACCACACACACCCCACCCCTTCTCGCGCGCAGGGTAACCCACCAACAACACTGCACGCTCACATACCCTCTCCCCCCCCCCCCACCCCCCACCCCCCTCTTGAATTCGTGAATTTTAAATTCTGACATGCTCAACCAATATGCTCTCACCTTTCTACATCATTGATGACCATTTATTTTCACCCGTTCGACGGCTTTGTCATGTATGATGACAGGCATTTTAGTACTGCTGTTGAAGCAACCCGCCGGTCCCAACATATTTTTCTACACGCGGATCAGTGATCACTGTTTCCAACTGCTGGCCAGGGGATTAAGCCTGATGGTGTTGATTCCATAGTTTTCTTTCAAGGCAGCACTAAAATTGCATATCTTGCCTGAGCATATCTTGACCAATCGTCAGCTTCGTGGCTCCCAGCCATAGGTCCTTGCATCTTTCGTATCTTTTTTTTCCTCTTGACTGTTCTGCTGTTCTGCGTATGTTTGGTACAGGCATTTGTTTTATTTTTTTTTTGGAGGTGTACTTAGCGTTACAGAGGTAAGCCTTGATGCAGGGAAGATGTTCCTCATCCAATAACTTAGTGTCAACTGATAAAGCCTTGTGTCAGAAGAACGTTCCTCAAGCAGCAAGCTTAGAGTCACTGAGGCAAGAAGCCTTGTGCAGACGACGTTCCTCAAGCAGCAGCTTAGTGTCGCTGGAGGCAAGCCTTGTGCAGAAGATGTGGCTCATCACATACAGCTGCTGGATGTCATCGCAGTTCTCACCAATCCAGTCCCTTGTCTTTCTTGGGCTGCTGGTTCCAGGATCGTCTGTAGCAGTGTCGTAAACCATTTTCTCTGCGTAACTGGAAGGTAGGTTACTTTGGTAACAGTCACCCTTCAAAGTGAGAGTAGAAAGACATTCCCTGTTCTCTGGCAAACAATCAAACTGTAGTTAAATGGTCACGATTAAGATGAAGAAAAAAAAAAAAGAGACAGCGGGAGCTGCGGGGGTAGGGACCAGAGAAGTACTGCACCTCAACTATCGAACAAACCAGCTGGGAGCAATCCTGCACCACCCTGGACGTCTGAGCTGTGTTCACAAAAGGTTACAGGCACGGCACAGGGCATTCATAAGACGTCAGGGCAAAGAATTGTGCTCCCTGGCAGGACGGCCATCGTGTAAACCGGCCACTGGATGGGAACACTTCACATCCCTCCACGGGAGCGTTACAACGTGGATGTACCAGCCAATATTTCATGACTGCCGGAGCCACGTGGGGTTAAAACGCCACCGCCCACAGCAATTGACGTGGTTCATCCATTGTATGAGATAACGGCATCACCTGCTCTCTAACAGCTATGTAACACTAAAAACTCTTGCTTCTTAGTCACGATCATCGTTATCGCGCTCGTCGACATGTGATCAATGTAAAGAATCAGCTCCTGTATTGGCCCTTAGCGGTGTCGGCTGGGCTGTAAGCAAAACATTACTTATATGTAACGAAAGTTTCTGGTGGCACTAAACTGAGTATAAAGGTATTTCACAGGATGTAACTATGGTCACAACTGGATGATGACAAGATGCAATTGGACAGGCTACCACTGTATAATGCGCTATACATAATAATAGTTGGGTGTGATAATATTGCAGCATCCTCAAAGAAAGATGTTCCAGTCACGTCTGATGCCACACCCTGAATGAAAATGGTGCAGTTGTTAACCACGTGCTTGGGACCCTGGCAAGAGGGACTAAGCTGGGTCTGTCTACAGCTGAGCTGAACTCCCGTTGGGATCGTGACAGATAAGCAGACAACAAGTGAAAAAAACAAAGTCTGAGGGCCACAAGAAAAAGAGGATGTTATTGTCATTACCTTACCGAGCCAGAGTGCCCACTGGACTCCAAATCTGGAGGGTGTAAATCAGTCAGTTGGATGCAATCATATCCCATCCCTGTACCCGTAAGGAAAACAAAATAAAGCAAACTGGCCATACGTTGGTTGGAATTACTGTACAATGTGACGTGACGAGCACTGAGTACTAATTCATCTCACTTGTTTCACTGTCATTATACCCCCAGCCGCCTGGCTACCGTGTTGTAGCGCCCGTGGACTCCTGGGTTGGGAGGTCGTGGGTCGAGTCCATTCGGAACCATTTGTTTACTAACGGGTCTTTTTTTTTTTCTGCCCGACCGTCTCTTACCCTGATTTAAGTTTGCTACGGGTTCGACTGGGAACACATGGTACCACACCTACCAGCCGGTCCATCTACCTTAGTTATTTTATTTGCTCTGGAGTGTTGCGGCATCATCCTGACCACACTGCTTGTGTCTGTATCTCTCAATCCGGTTGAAGCCGTATTTATTATGAAAGTAACAGAATGGGAATCCCCAGCATACTCTCCACCATCCTTATCGTCTCGTTAGTATAAAAGAATTTCCTCAAGGCCTCTGGTCCCTTCGGTGATCTCATTGATTATCATAAAAATTACTCAATCTTGTGTCTTTCAGATTCGCATATTCAATCCCTGTCATTTAAGACTGATCATCCGACTCACTGGTTTTGAACTGCTTGTTAAGATCTTTTCTTTTGGTTTGAGGGGCTATGACCAGATTTTATCATTGGAATAAAGCCTCAGAAATAACCGCGTTTAAGAGCTACGTCTCAACACCGCACACAGCGCACCCACCAACCGGCACACAACGCGCGCGCGCGCGCGCATCACACACACACACGACGGCTCCACCCACACACCACACACACCCACACAACACACCCACGACTACACACCCACATCTCCGTACTTTCTGTGTCTTATATNTGTCGCCACACTTGGCGACGAGATCTAAACCCACACACACATTCAGCCAGGAGGAAGGCCGACCTTGAGGGGAGTGACCTGCTGCACCACATGCATCCTGCATGGTCAGATTCAGGGCCACGTCATCCCTTTGGCCAGTGGGCAGCGCGGTGACGGATATCTCCCCCGCTCTTGTTTCACTCCAAGTGGTCAGCATGACGTTGAACACGGGGCTGGTCGGGCATGACCAGAGCTTTGATGGAGAAACTGGAATCGGAGTCATTCTCACAGAGACCAAGAAAATGTGTGGAAGATGATTTATTGAATACAGTGTACACATCATGAATGTTATTAGAGATGAACACGTAGAGCACCAGTAAGTAACCCGGCATTAGTAATAACCATATTACTATGATCCACCATCGACCACGGTAGGGAAAAACCGAATATCATGATAAAGAATATAACAAGCAATTATAACAACTTTACACCAAACAAAAATCCATGATAACAAAGATTAAATATCAAAGACAAAAACAAAATTCGTATGATAATGAAAATAGACACTTCTACTTTGTACACAGGTCATAAGTATGCGTGAAAAGAGATGGAAGACGGGATGGGGGTAGGAGAGGGAGGGGAGAGTGATAAGTGAAAGGTGTGCACAAAATGAAACAAAGCAAGAACGTGCACTCACAAGTACAGGCCAACCGTCACAGAATCAAGCATCGATAATGAGACCCCAATGTTACTTTACACAAACAGTTCAACAGCCGTCATAGTAAAAAGATCAACTGCCAATGATAAACAAACGCAAATGTTACATAAAAACAAAATAATTCAATGCTTAAAGCATACTCCCAAGGAGAGAGATTCAGATTCAGATTCAGATCTTTATTCTGTTAAGCCATAGCCCCTCAGAAGGGGGACACAATAATTGAGATAATATTCTGATATCAATGCGACAAGTAAAACAAACAAAAAACAAGTCACAACGTTCACATTGTCACAAGTTTAAGCCTGCGATGCACCAGCGATTACACTGCTTATTGTTATACACTTAAACAAATATATGTAACCATGTTAAACGAAATTCAAGTATTTAATGATAAAAAAGAACCTTGTCTGTAAGAAATTTTCGAATCATCAATGCTTTGCACAAAAACAGAGCAAACCGCTTTACAAGTGTTTCATTTTTTAAGTCATTAGCATAATCAGCTTGAAGATACATGGTCGTCTATAGTATTTTTCTGGAAGAAACTCTTGCCTAATACAATAAAGTTCCTGGCACGAAAATACAAAATCAACTTCATTATCAAAAGCCTCGTGACATAATGGGCAAAGGAGATCATCATCACTGAGTTCTCTATAACGATTAAAATGACTACTTATTTCTGTGATACCAAATCTAAAATTTTGTTAAGATGTATCTTAAATGTTTGTCTAAGTTTATAGACAAATGCACTGGCAATCTATGCTCTGCATTTAACATACAATAGATATCATATCTGGCACTTTCCTGTCCAGAGAGAGAGAGGGAGAGAGAGAGAGAGAGAGAGAGAGAGAGAGAGAGAGAGAGAGAGAGAGAGAGAGAGAGAGAGAGAGAGAGAGAGAGGGTGCAGACAGATGGACTGACAGAGCGCAAATCAAAACATGTCTTTAATGCATATTATTTAATCAGTGGCAAAAAAAAGACAACAACAACAACAACCAACCAACAACAACACCTACGACAGCAACAATAAAACGCAAGCGATTTAGGATACTACTAACTTCATTTCTTGCATGAGAGAGGACTTTAATATCCATGATACAGTGAGTGGGGAAAAAAAAACGCTCACTCAATATACCATTTTCTCAAACAACATTTTCTTATAGGAAATGTTTAAGGTTACGTGGCAGGTTATCTGTTTTAAAACCAAGGGCAAATTGTTCCAGTTAGACCTGCCACAAACGTAAGGCTTGAATCAAAAAGGTTTACTCTGGGCAGAGGTCCTCATAATTGATGAAAATGCCTGTGTTCATTGACTGGGAGGCAATCTCTGATACCAGGAGGAGCAATACCGATGATGACTTGGTGCGTTAATACCGCCTTTATCGTATTTCAGTCTTAAATCAAATGGAAGTGTATCCACAGTCTTATAAACATTTGACGCCATCAGGCACCAGTTTTCAGAGCACGTTTCTATAACCTGGCCAGTGGTTTTATGACATTGGCACTGGTGTAATCTCATATTGCCAGGATTTAGTCTATGGCAAACTGGATGTGCGCATGAAAAAAAAAAGTTTACGAGAATGGATATTAAGCAAGTGCTTAATTTCATTTAAATGAAATTTCTTTTGAGATGGTCGTTTGCCCACGTAAGCAAGGTGGCCAGGCCAAGATAAACTGTTATCAATGATAATATAATCCTTAAGACCTCACGTGTTTCGACTTCCTCTATTTTCAGGCTAGAAATAAAACCAGAACGAAGATCATTTGACATATTTCTGACGCCTTTGTCTGGTTGTTATCCAAGTGCATTTCGTCTTCAGAGTTTAGCACACGTGGTTAAGATCAGTCAACTGGACCATTCTGTTCATGTTATCCTGCAGACTAGAAGTTCGTAGAGACGTGGACCGACATTTACATGAATCGAATTATCATCTGAGAATAATTCGCAAGCTGTTTTTAAAGTCAAGGGTAAATTATTAACACATTAGGAGAATAGTAAAGGTTTCAAAACAGACCCTTGAGGAATGCTATATTTTCCTGTCATAAAATCAGATCTAGAGACATTTGTCTGGATTGTTTGTTGCCTGTTTGCTAGGTCTGAACACAGAAACCACACGGTACTTTCAGGAAGGCCATGGATAGAAGATTTGTTTAGGAGAAGAGAAAAGCAGATAACATCAAAAGCAATTGCGAAGTCAACAGAAGTCATGCCTGTGAATGGATTGTTATTGATATTTCGGAGCCACTTACCGATCATTTGCGTCCGTGCCCTGTGCCAAGAGTGATTTCCCCTAAATCCAGATTGACTTAATCTTAATCAGGTTTATTTGTTAAGATGGATTAGAATGTGTTTCTTAACATGCTTCACTAGCGGCTTTGACAGTACTGACAGAGTTGATATGGGCCTGTAATTTGAAGAATTCCTAGAATCACCACGTTGAACAGTGGAAACACTTTCACTTGCTTTAAGCACAGTGGAAGAGTATCAGATATCACAGGTGCAGATATTTTGATTATGTCGCTGTGTAAGTCCGGCAGATCCATTGCACAAACTTCCGCTACTGACAGAAAAGAAATGGAAAGCTTGCATTCAATATTTCTAGATAAACAGTATTTTCTTTAAAGATTGTAGGTCGTTTTATTTACATGCATCGTTTGCTATTAAATTATCTGCTATATTTATCAAATATTCATTAGCTGTCTGAAGGAATGCCTTTCTTCGTAATTTGTAATTGTGAGTATCTTTTTGTCAGTCAATTTGTTGATAGCATTCCAAATAGTTCTAGAGGTACGTTTATGACATATTAAATCATGGTAGTGTTTGTAATTAGCTTTACAGTTCACAGATATTACAATCTTTTCTCTGTTTAGGAAAATTTTCATGATTTGTGGCTTTTAGATGGTCTCTCAAATGCATTCGCTTATTAATTTTCCCAGCTATCCAAACAGGTTTAATTTGATATTTAATCAGTTAGTCTTAAGAAGACGGGGTGATGGGGGATGTTTATCATATATGTCAGTAAAAGTCCTAATCTCAAACTCGAAAGCTTCATCAGGATCAGTGTACTGATAGAGAGACGACAATGATGAAAATCATGAAGTCAAAAAGAAAGGAATAGAGAGAGACGACAATGATGAGTTCATGAAGTCAAGAAGAAAGGGATAGAGAGACGACAATGATGAGTTCATGACGTCAAGAAGAAGAGGGATAGAGTTCATGAAGTCAAGAGACGGGACAACGACAATGATGAGTTCATGAAGTCAAAAAGAAAGGGATAGAGAGAGACGACAATGATCAGTTCATGACGTCAAGAAGAACGGGATAGAGAGACGACAATGATGAGTTCGTGACGTCAAGAAGAAAGGGATAGAGAGACCGGGTGGGAGTGAAGAAGGGGTGGGGGCAAGGAGGGGGCAGGGAGAGTGGGGTGGAAGGGGTGCCACGCACTGAGGCAACAGCTGAATCAACGGCACCGGTTCACCAGTGAGCGCACTCAGGCGCTCAGTCCAGTGATCCATGGCACCATGGGGACCACAGAGTGGGGACAGGGACTGGCACGCGGGGTCGTTTTGGAAGACAAGAGGCAGACTGGAAAGGAGGGAGAGGGCGGAAGGAGTGCTCGGGCCATGGGAATCAGGGACAGAGAGGTAAGGAACTGAAAAGGGGAACAGGGAGCTTTCGACACCCTCTGGCTGGGTTCTGTGTGCAGATGTCTGTGAGTCAGGGACAGAGAGTTAGAGGAGCTGGAAAGGGAAGAAGCAAGCTTTCAACACCCTCTGGTCTGGGTTCTGTGTGATGATGTCTTGTCTGTAGTCAGCAAGGGCAGAAGGGAAACAATGATGCCGATCTTAGTGGCTGTGATCTGGGGTTGAAAGGTCAGGGAGGAAAGGACGGGAACTGCAGGCGTCGCTGATGTAGGGTGTGTGTTAAAAATATATCGTGGATGGCTGGCACCGCATGGTTAAAAACAAAAAAAAATAGTCATAAGATAAGGGGCACTTTTAGTGGACATGGCTCAGGCTACTGAAATGGCCTGAGTGATCATTGGAACGAAACTGGACAGCGTCAGAAAGTATGTGTTGATTAACTAGAACTAGAGAGAGAGAAATGTTAAATGAGGCAGGTAACAGTCAGCAGGGATGAACGAACAGATTATTTACTGTTTACTGTTCATGTCCTTTATAAAATTGCTCAAATCAATGTTGATTTGTGTTTGTTCATTTCTCCAGCTGTTGTATGTGTATAGATGTGTCAGGTACAGAGTATACGGACAAGCTTGGAAACTCTCTCTCTATCCTTTTCTTTGCGGGGGGGGGGGGGGGGGTCTGTGTTGTTATTTCTCCTCGGTGATTCAGTGTTGTAAGCAGCATTTGTTTGGAGTTGTGGGCGTGTATTTATTTCATCATGGGAACAAGAGATGTCCATTATAGAACTAGATCAGTTTCAGATGGACAGAGGAAGTGAACTGCGTATGACGACTTGAGTCTACAGGGAAAGCTTGTCTGCATCCGCCTTGATCGTCTGCTGATCTTTACAATGGTACTGGAAATGAAATGAGGCAGGGAACAGTAAACAACAAACAGTAAACAAGTGGGGTAGTTTTTGCTCCCATAAGGAAACCTAACACAGAGTAACTTTTATTCAAGACTGGCACAGCCTTTAGAACTTGAATAAAGTCAGACAAATACGAAGACAAACAATCTAATAGTGGGGGAAAACAAGCGCTCCCCCCACTATTACATTGTTTTGTCTTTGTATTTGTCTGACTTTATTCAAGTTTTAAAAGGCTGTGCCAGTCTTGAATAAAAGTTAGGTTTCCTTATGGGAGCAAAGACTACCCCACTTGTTTACTGTTTGTTGTTTACAATGGTAGCTTGTTTGACTTCATCGTCTGTTAATGTTCACAACAGCAGCTTGTTTGACTTGCTCCTTTACTGATGTTCACAATGGCGGCTTGTTTGCCTTGATCCTCTGTTGATGTTCACAATGGCGGCTTGTTTGTCTTGATCCTGCATTGATGTTCACAATGGCGGCTTGTTTGTCTTGATCCAGTATTGATGATGTTCACAATGGCGGCTTGTTGTGAGGCACTGACTGATAATCACAGAGGTCTGTTGATGTTCACGATGGCGGCTTGTTGTGAGGCACTGACAGATGTTCACACAGTTCTGGGCCTGCCAAGAACGTTTGCGCCAGGAAAACCGGTTTCCGTGAGTGCCAGACACTGCATGGTTTGTTGTTGCCATAGCGACAGGCTACTGATAGATACTGCCTGGTTTGCTGTGGCTATAGGGACAGGCTACTGATAGACACTGCATGGTTTGCCGTGGCTATAGGGACAGGCTACTAATAGACACTGCCTGGTTTGCTGTGGGTATAGGGACAAGCTACTGATAGACACTGCATGGTTTGCTGTGGCTATAGGGACAGGCTACTGATAGACACTGCCTGGTTTGCTGTGGCTATAGGGACAGGCTACTGATAGACACTGCCTGGTTTGCTGTGGCTAGAGGGACAGGCTACTGATAGACAGGTAGACACTGGATGATGTGCCGTGGCTATAGGGAAGGCTACTGATAGACAATGCCTGGTTTGCCGTGGCTATAGGGACAGGCTACTGATAGACAATGCATGGTTTGACGTGGCTATAGGGACAGGCTATTGATAGACAGGACACTGCATGGTTTCCTGTGGCTATAGGGACAGGCTACTGATAGACACTGCATGGTTTGCTGTGGCTATATGGACAGGCTATTGATAGACAGGTAGACACTGAATGATATGCTGAGGCTATAGGGCAGGCTACTGATAGACAGTTTCTTTTTCTGTTGACAGTGGGAAAGACTACAACTTTGGATTCTCTCTTGAGGGCACATAAGACCGTATGGCGAAAGCTTGGCTGTGTCTGGAGTTGCACTGTCTTCATCTGTCCGTGGGCAGGGGTGGTTGGGTCTGTGGGGTGTGCTCGACAGCTGGAGGGTGGTGTTTTTCGGCGGTGGGCTCTGCAGTCATGAAATACGGGTTAGTACACTCATGGGGTTGCTACTTTAAGCTGTTTATGAGTTGCATCCTGTAGCCTGATCTCTGGGTCCTCCCCAGCACCTTCGGGCGTTTTCTTTTTCTTCACAGGTAGACCCTGCATAGTTTGCTGTGGCTATAGGGACAGGCTACTGATAGACACGTAGACACTAAATGATGTGCTGTGGCTATAGGGACAGGCTACTGATAGACACTGCATGGTTTGCTGTGGCTATAGGAACAGGCTACTGATAGACACTGCATGGTTTGCCGTGGCTATAGGAACAGGCTACCGGTAGACAGGTGGGTCACGGTCACGTGGCGATTAGATTTCATGATCCGTAAATTTTGATCCACGATCTTGTTTTGAAGCCTCGCCCTTTTCTACATAAATGGCATACTGCTCCCAGTTCACCCAACTGATACATTTGAGGCAAATAGATTGTGTGTGTGTGTGTGTGTGTGTGTGTGTGTGTGTGTGTGTGTGTGTGTGTGTGTGTGTGTGTGCGAGAGCATGTGTGTGTGTGTGTGTGTGTGTGTGTGTGTGTGTGTGTGTGTGTGTGTGTGTGTGTGTGTGTGTGTGCGTGCGTGCGTGCGTGCGTGCGTGCGTGCGTGCGTGCGTGCGTGTGTGTGTGGGGGGGGGGGGGTGGGTATGGGTGTGGGTGTGTATAAGAGAGAGAGAGAGAGCGAGAGCGAGCGAGCGAGAGAGAGAGAGAGAGAGAGAGAGAGAGAGAGAGAGAGAGAGAGAGAGAGAGAGAGAGACTAGGACAATGATTCTTTATAAAGGTAAAAGTATTGGCTTAGTTAAATATTTTTCCTGCTTGCTGTTGCTATTCTACGAGTATCGTACTAAATGATACAACGTATACATTAGAAGACGACAAACAAAACACGACACACAAAACAAACAATAGAAACCGCCACCAAGAAGCAGGCACTGACATCAACAGTGAAGCAAGCAAATGAAGAAAGCAATTTAAAGTACAACAACAACAAAAACAACAACAACAACAACAACAACAACAATCACAAACAAGAAAATAGCGTATGTAGAACTATTGAAGTAGAGATTCTGTTTTGAAATGTATCTAGGAGGCAAGCAAGGAAAAAGAAAAAAAAAGAGAAAGAGAGAAGGAGCAAAATTAAACAATACCCATGAGAAAATGCAGCATGAGAGTATGAGAGCCTTTGAAAAAAAAACAACAACCAACGAAGAACAAAACTGAACAGGCGAGAGGAGGGGCAATGGAGAGAGAGAGAGAGAGAGAGAGAGAGAGAGAGAGAGAGAGAGAGAGAGAGAGAGAGAGAGAGAGAGAGAGAGAGGGGGGGGGGTGGAGGGAGGGAGGGGGGGAGAGACAGAGAGACAGAGACAAAGAGACAGACAGAGAGAGAGACTGACCGACCGACTGACCGATCGATAGATTGGCAGAGACAAAGGCAGAAAAAGACGATCAGGCAGACATGGATGAACACTGCGAAATACAGTGAAAACACGTTAATGACACACAGGCCGAGCAATGGATTTAGCGTAGAGTAGTTGAGTCAAATTTGAAACAGTCATCCGATGTTTGTTAAAGTAAATCTGAATTGCGAATCATCGACACATTTGGGATATAGTGGAATCGAATCTGAGATACTCCTCAGATACTTATGAAAACTAGATTTAAATTTTGAAAGTTTGATTTATTGTTAAGTTCTTGGGGAATACGGTTCCATAGCCAACCTCCGGAATGCGCCAGACAAGATTATTATTATTGTTGTTGTTGTTATTATTATTATTATTATTATTATGAATATTTATAAACGCCTATCCTCGGCTAGAGACCAAGCTCTAAGCGCTTTACAATCCACACTCATTTACACCACGGGCTGCCTTCCTGGGTAGTGCAGACTGAAGAGCTGCCAGCTGGCGCTTCATTCAGTCGTTTCCCGTGTCATCCAGTCAATATCGTTCAATATCGTTTACTCCATTCTGTTACTT
This sequence comes from Conus betulinus, assembly GCA_016801955.1. Classification (NCBI taxonomy): domain Eukaryota; kingdom Metazoa; phylum Mollusca; class Gastropoda; order Neogastropoda; family Conidae; genus Conus; species Conus betulinus. The sequence continues at coordinate 209,972 of JADBJO010003980.1, read as the reverse complement.
CCTTCATTCTTTCCATTTCTCACGCAGGTGCATGCTATGTGTAACGTGTCATCCATACCAGTGGCCAAACTGGCCTTCTCTTCCGAAAGTTGGTGATGGGATTTTACGTGTGTGCAGAGAGATGTTACGCGTGCGTTCACACACGGAACCTCGGTTTATATAACCTCATTCCAAGGACTGTATGGGAAATGGAGTCAGACCCAATGTTAACTCCGCGGGAAAAATCCCCCTGTATCGAAACGGTCCGGCGGAGATTCGAACCCGCATCCCCAGGGTCACCAAGATTACGAGTCTCGCGCTCTACCACTGAGCTATTCCGGCCCCAGAAGAAGATCTGCATAAGATATTGCAAATGGGAGGTTATCATATGTGAATGTCGATCAACATTTGAAGTGAAAGTGATTGTTAGAGAAAGTGGAGCATTTCCATGGATTACTTTACGTATTACCTAATGTTGCCTTGACAGCTCTTTTGTAAAAACTTGTCGGCTGTTTGCATAAATTATTGCTAACTGAGTCCCAAAGTGATAAGGTATAGTCAAGAATAGGCTGAATATAAGAGTGAAATAATAATTTTTACTGCATGCAGATGTAAGAAGTTCTTAATCCTTTTAAGTAGAAACAGTTTTTTGCAACGTTTCTAGATAAAAGTTCTAAGTGTTTTAACCAGGACAGACTGTTATCTATTGTTATTTCTAAGATTTTTGTGCCTGAATATTTTTTTCATTAGAAATGCCAACTGGTTTTTTCATTTTGATGTTTTCTTGGATGTTACTGCCAATCCTGTTTGGCGTCAGAATTACTTGGATGTCTAAACCTGTTTGGCGTCAGAATTACTTGTGTTATCAGCGAATATTTAGTTGTTCATTTTCAAGGATAATGGCATCATTGATGTGAAATGAAAACAACAGGGGACCTCATACTGAACCTTGTGGGACTCCCAATTAGTTGTGAAGAAAATCAGATTTGCATATGTTTACGGACACATCAATTTCAGAGTTTTGAACGATAGCTTACACAATGCTAGTTTTCTGAGCAAAAGTTCGTGATATTAGGACGTCGAAAGCTTTAGCCAAATCTACAAAAAGAATTCGTGAAGATTTTTTGTAAACTCATGTTTAAGAGCCATCTGTCTATTAGTTTATTAAGCACTGTGTGGCATGAGTAGTTTTCTTTGGTTTTTGGTGGATTAAATTTTATTTTACTGCAACGGAATGGAAACACTTATTAATGTACAGTTCTCATGGCTTAGGAAAAAAGAATCAAAATAGGTCTGCAATTTGATGAATCAGTAGAATTTCCTGTGCATCGTATAATCTCTGCTTTTTTAAGGCATCTGGAAAATATTGTTTGTTTGTGCAGAGGTTGTACATTTAAGTTAACAGTTCTGCGATAACGGGTGCAGAGAGTTTAAGAATTTTAACATATAAGCCTTTAAATTCCACGAGTAGCTGTCTGTTTCAATCGCCTAAGCGACGTGAAAACACAAAGAACAGAGAGAGAGAGAGAGAGAGAGAGAGAGAGAGAGAGAGAGAGAGAGAGAGAGAGAGATGTGACAAAACTATGCGGACGGTGTTTCTACCACTACTGAATTGCAGAACAAGTAGGATAACTCTTGCTCCCTGGTGAAATAACTAGACGCCCGTAGGGGATGTCAGCTTATTGGTTCTGTGTGCTCTCTCTTGTCATTTCTGCTCTATGATTGGTGGAGCGTTCGTGTTCGGCATTAGTTTAGCGTGATGGGCATCTAGCTATTTTATCAAAGGAGCAAGAGTTATCCTGCTAATTCTTGAGTTACTTATTGTTCCCTGCCTCAGTTGAGACCTTTCACTGACGAATCGCGCAACAGATGAAGCCTTCCACTTTGTTTCAGAATGAATCTCCCAACTTCAGCAAACATGTCCTGCCCGTCTCTCACACTCTCCGGGGAAGCCAGGGAAGGGTGAGGCTTGGGTCTGGTGGCGTGAAGCGAGCGGACATCCGCCCAATTGAAGGGCATCGTAGGACGCCTGTCGTCCACTCTTCGTTTAAAAGACTTTTCCCAAGTCGGGTGGCATATGCCGTAATCACAAATCACCTAAGCAAAGAAAGAAAGAAAACAAAAATCAATACAATTCGACACACAGTCCATGTATACGTATTCTGCGATCACCGAAGCATACTAATGTGTTGGATTCTAGCTGTCTGGGACACTGTGTGTAGGTGGATGTGTCTGTGTGCCCCCCCCCCCCCCCCCCCCCTTTTTTTTTCCCCTTCATTTCTTCCTCCCTGTTTCAATAGTACTGTTAGCTTTCTACTCATTGATCTTTTCGGTCTCTTTCTACCTTCTATCATCATGACTAATATTACTACATGTATCATGATTACTATCAAAATGATTGTCATCACCATCATTGCTATCATTACCATCATTATCTTTTCCTTGTTCCAATAGTACTGTTGACGTTTCATTCATTGGTCTTCTGTATTCCTTTCCACCAACTATTGTTCTTTTTCCAATGTATCGTGATCATGATCATGATGATGGTCATCATCGTCAATGTCACTGTTGATGTTACCATCATTATAATCACTAATAGAATGTTTGCAGTTACTATTGTCCTATTATCAGTGATCCTAGCGTGATCATTAATAGTAGTACTAGTATTTAAAAGCATTATACTTCTTAGCGTTATCAGTCTTAATTTACTGTTGTTATTATCCTTGTAGCCATGATGATGATGATGATGATGATGATGATGATGATGACGACGACCACGACGACGACGAAGATGATGATGATGACTTTGTTGTTGTTGTTGTTGTTGCTGTTGTTGTTGTTGTTGACGATGATGATGATGATGATGATGATGATGGTGATGATGATGATGATGACGATGATGATGATGATGATGATGATGACGACGACAACGATGATGATGTTCATGACGATGATGGTGATGATGACGATGACGTTGATGATGATGATGATGATGATGACGATGATTATAGTCATCATTACCACGGTTGTTATTACCATAATAACTGTTACAACTCTCATGTTTATCAGTGCTTTTATTATGCATTAGTACATTTCTCACATTTCAACCCACCATCTTTCCAATGTCCTTTATCATTGCTTTTATTAGTTCATGATTTTACGATTAGGTTCATGGTTGTTACTATCGCTATTAATCTATTTCTTAGACTCTTCCTGCTTTTCTCCATGGTCTATGTCTTCCTCCTTCTCCTCTTTGTTCTTTCTGTCCTCACCCAGCCATAAATCACATGGTCTTGTCAGTAGCAGATGTGAACATGAATAATGTGAACATGAATTATTGCTGAAATCGAATGATTTTCATATATGATGAAAACTCACATTTTTGTGCCCCTCAGTACAAAATACTTTGATCCCGCATACAATTACAAACTACCGCTCAAACCTGAAGGTGTTTGAAAAATATTGTCTGTCAGACGATGTGTTCAACGCTCTGATTCACTCTGCTTTGTTAACAACACAATTCTCAGGGAGTGGGAGCGGCCATGTCTACTTTCAACTTACCTGCAGTTCACGATCCAGGTACATGAGATGAGGATGGAGCTCGTAGGTTTTGTACGACATAAGAAGAGAGTTAAATCCCCAAATCCTATCCCGAAAATCCTTGTGGGACTCAAGAAAGTGATGTAGCCACTGGGCTCGTGGTCTGGGTCAGAATAACACCCAGGTTACAGTTGTCAGGCCAGTCTTTTGTCTGGGCCCAGTCCAGTCCAGCGACGAACGGATAGGACAGCAAGGAGTCTGGCACGCGGGAAGTCCAGGTGACGTCAAAGTCTTGGTAGGCTCCTCCATATCTGTACAGTATCAGATACCTGCAGGCAGAAATGCAACGTTGTCCGATGTCCACCGCTTTCTCTATACACGCACAAGAGCATGAAGTGCACATTACAGAGCCAAACACAAGGTATATTCTTCTTAGGTGGTGCGAGAAAAACACCATTGGGATATGACGACATTGTGTAGCAAATTTGTAGTCTATTCCATTTGTATTTGAACATTACCGTCGAATAGTTCATACCATTTCTAACAATCGAAGGAAACAAATACATGAACAGTTTACTATCATTTAGAAGTACGCTCGATAAAGACTGTTCTTAGCAAATATGAATGTCACGCAACTAGTGTGAGTGTGCGTGAATCATGGGAGGTGACTCTCAAAAGCACTGACTTCCACGTAGAGAAACGTGTAACAGAAATCAAAACGTGTAAAAGAAATCAGGATTTGAAAATTAGAGAATTAAATCAGTCAAAACAATGATTATGGATGATCACCACAATAATGATGAACGGAAGACGATGAGCGACATGTGCTTCTAAAGAGACGATGATGGTGGCTTACGTGCTACGTCCTGTCGGCAGAAGTGCACGTGATACCATGACAAGTAGGGCGAGTATCGAGTAGAGAGGGATACTGAGCAGGCAAAGTATTGAGCTAGGGGAGCATTGAGTAGGGCGAGTATCGATATGCTAATGGTCGAATCGGTCACAGGTCCATTGAAATAGGTCAGAGCGTTTACTAAAGATCCCCCGAAGTTAACTGACTTCTTTACCTGTGGATGTTTTGGTTTCAGCAGGAATTAAAGCGTACAAAAAGGCTATGTTGTATGTCTGAAATAGCAGCCACCCACTTCACCTGTGGACTGCTGTCCGGTGTCTGCTCAGCTGACTTTGTCCGGATCAATCAACACTTACCTGGTGATGTCGCTGACGTGCTGAATGACATGGACAGGCTGCTGAAACACACTGTTGGCCCGGACCACCTTGACCACCGTCACATTCTCCTCGGCCAGCTCCTGCCACCAGCGGCCCTTGGGTTCCACATCCACATGTAGGTAGACACGTTCAAACCCCGCCACGTACAGCGCACTCAGAACACTCAAGAAATGAGAGAAAGTAAACTGATCACTGTAGCGTCCTTTCTTGGCACTGAATCTCACAAAATGAGTAATTCGGGGAATCAAATTGCTGGCATTCTGCACAGGTACCATCGGGTCTCGTCTACCGTAGAAAATCAGACGAGCCAGTTCAGCAAAAGGTGTGTGCGCATCTATGATGTCACGAGGGTACACAGTGCCAGGCACAGTGACGCAGTAGTTGTCTTTACCCTGCGCGGAGAATCTGAAGCGGTCAAGAGATGCACACCCAGGCTGTGTAGCTGTAGAGGCAGTGATGTCCCTCAGATAGGTGTCTATCACTGACTCGTTGAATCCCTGTTTAGCTGTGACGATTCCTCTTGTTTTATCCCCGGTTTCCTTTGAAAATGCGAACCACAGCTCCTTGTCCACAGGCAGGCAGGGTCAGAACAGGGGGCAGAATAATGGTTTCACCCAGGAAAATACCTCCGGCATCAGACAAGAACCCCAGGGCAGTCCGCAGCATGTCCACTGATCCACAAGAAGGAGGCGACGACATCTCCTGCATCTCTAGCCCTGGGGTGGATGATTGAAGAGTCTGCAAGCAATATGTCCATGTTACGAAACCATCGTAATTACCATTTACAACGTCATAAATAATTGAGCAATATGTCCCTGTTATAAAACCATCATAATTACCATTTACAACGTTGAAAAATAATCAAGCAATATATCCATATTATAAAACAATCATAATTACCATTCACAGCGTCGAAAATAATCCATCTTCACATTCATACAGCTGTAACAAAATTTATGATCAACGAAGTGGAAGTCAGTTTCCTTTTTTATTTCATGAAATCAAATCCGACATTTTTTCTAGTTCACCGAGATTTTTTTTTTGGATTATGGATTAAGAGATGATAGGCTGTTCTCCACAAATATGATGCATCATTTAAAGATATGTGACTGAGTCACTTAAATCAGTATGAAAAGGGAGCGGGCCATTCAAATACCTTTACTTCAGAACGAAGTACGCCACCGTGTGAAATCTGACCATGTTGAATACATAGTCTACAATCAATTCAGTGAAATCAGAGGATTTCCTCTGCTGCTGGCAACCATGAAATCCCAGTACTACCTGACATATCTTGGGAGTAAACCTAACGAAAAAAATCAGACCTGGAAGAGCGATTGGCTCCTCAGATTCCACTTGCCCGAGTCAGGCCACAAGGCAGAAGAAAATACAGAGGCCATATCAGATTGGTCTCAGCCCAGGTCAACATTGACCACGGCAATCTTCCACCTCCAGCGGGGTGAACTCGAACTTTGCTACTGGGGGAAAACCACAGAGTATCTATAGTAGGAACATCATGATATTCGTCACCAGGGAAAGTAAGAACAATGGGACACGTTCTCAGCCACAACAAAACTAGATGTAAAACAAAGGAGGATTACAGACAGGAGTTAGGCATGTCCTGTGCTCTAGCGTTGAAAGAGACAAACACGTACATGCATTTTGTTATTGTTGACAAGAACATCAGGCACGCGGTATTGAGATGCTGCCCTCTTTTTCAGGCTGGATTATGACAATACATCGCTGAATAAACCCATTGAACATCACAGAGTGGAAACATGTGCTCTCACATCAGACTATGATGATGACCGATCGGAGGAATTCTACGCTTCAGTTTCACAATTCGTCATCAACAAGGCTGACAAGAAAAAAGCATTCTCAACGTTCAAGGTGACTGGAATGCCAACTTTGGTCTAGACACCCAAGTAGGCCTGAGAAAAATGTGGACTCATATTGATGGGACACGTCAATGACAGGACTGCGCCTGCTGGAATTTGCCAAGGGCAAGGACTTGGTTCTTGCCAGCGCTTTCAGTGAGCATAAGCATCTCAGCAATGGACATCGCATTCCCTGAACCGTCGGTATGTCAGCCAGACAGACAGCATTCTGGTGAAGGACCGGAACAGATCTGGCATCAGGACTTAAACAAGGACACCATCAGGAACTGACGTTGGGAGTGACCACGACCTTGTCATGATGGACTGTAAAGCACGGTTGCAGAAGAAAGTGAAAAACAGCCATCTCGGTTTTAATCTACACAAAAGATCCTTACGTATGTTTTGTGTCGTTCATTAAAACTGCGTTACTTCACACTTTGTTTGGTGTGCTCTTCTGCTTTTTCGTCTTGTTCCGGTAACGCTGCAGTTTGTTTCATTTGCCTTTTGATCCTTACGTCGCTAGACTGTTCCAAGCTGCCGTAGAGGGAAAACTTGCCCCTCAACTTCTACAGCAAAAAAAAAAAGACCCTGAAACTCTCACAAACAACTCCAATTAAATTTGCTGGCAACAGATGTCCGAGGAAAAAGTTCATGGAAACAGATGGCACAGTTCACAAGCAATACCTTGGAACTGGGAACTGAAGGAACTGACAACCACAAAAAAGTGAAGAGGATGGGGTTAGGGAGGGGAAGGGGAAAGGGGAAATAGAACCGTGTGAACCACGTGATCAGTCAAGCAATGAACAATGTACAGGAAACACTGGATCTAACTACAGTGTGAGGACATTGTGAACAACTTTGAT
>JADBJO010003980.1:192486-197486 GCA_016801955.1 Conus betulinus | reverse complement strand
AACGGCCACTGGATGGACACGACACATCCTCCACGGGAGTGTTAACGTGGATGTACCAGCCCATGTTTCATGACTGCAGAGCCCACTGGCGTAAAACGCCACCGTCAAGCTATTGACGTGTTCATCCATTGTAAGAGATAAAAGGCATCCCCTGCTCTCTAACAGCTTGTAACAATAAAACTCTTGCTTATTAGTCACGATCATCATTTCGCGCTCTGTCTACATGTGATCAATGTAAAGAATCAGCCCTGTATGGCCCTTAGCGGTCGGCTGGGCTGTAAGCCACATTACCTTACATGTAAAGAAAGTTTCTGGTGCACTAAACTGAGTACAAAGGTATTTCACAGGATGGACTATGTCACAATTGGATGATGACACGATGCTAATGACAGGCTACACTTGTATAATGCGCTCTCCATAATAATAATTGACTGTTACATATTGCAGCACCCTCAAAGAGAGATGTTCCAGTCACGTGATGCCACACCCTGAATGAAATGTTGCAGTTGTAACCACGTGCTTGGGACCCTGGCAGGAGGACTGAAGCTGTCTACAGCTGAACTGAACTCCCGTTGAGGAGATGTGACAGATCAAGCAGACAACAAAGTGAAAAACAAAGTCTGAGACAAAAGATAAAGAGGATGCTATTGTCATGACCTTACCGAGCCAGGAGTGCCCACTGGACTCCAATCTGGAGGGTGTAATCTGTCAGTTGGAGCATTATTCCCATCCTGTACCTTAAGGAAACAAAAAAGCAAAAAACTGGGCCTACGTTGGTATGAATTACATGTACATGTGAGTGACAGTCACTGAGACTAATTCATCTCACTTGTTTCACTTTCATTAATACCCACCAGCCGCAGTGGCTAACTGGGTTAGCGCCGTGGACTCCTGGTTGGGAGGTCGTGGGTTCGAGTCCATTCGGAACCATTTGTTACTGGGATTTTTTTTTCTGCCCCCGTCTCTTACCCTGAGTTAAGTTTGCTACGGGTTCGACTGGGAACACTGGGACCAACACTACAAGCAAGTTCCATCTCCTTAGTTATTTATTATGTCTCTGGGAGTGTTGCGCAGTCTTCCTGACCAACACTGCTGGTGTCTGTATCTCTCAATCCCGGTTGAAGCCGGGATTTATGATGAAAGTAACAGAATGGAAATCCACAGCATAATCTCCACCATCCTGATCGTCATCGATTAGTATAAAAAAGAATTTCTCAAATCCTCTGGTCCTTCGGTGATCCTCATTGATTAGCATAAAAAATTATCAAATCTTGTAGTCTTTCAGATTCGAATTAATCCATGTCATTTAAGACTGATCAGCCGAATAACATGGTTTGAACTGCTTGTTAAGATTTTTCTTTGTTGAAGGAGGCTATTACCAGATTTTATCATTGGGAATAAAGCCTCGAAATAACAGCGTTTAAGAGCTACGTCTCAACACGCACACACGCACACACACACGCACACACAAACGCGCGCGCGCGCGCGCACACACACACACACGCGCGCACACACACACACACACACACACACACACACACACACACACACACACACATCTATCGTACTTTCTGTGTCTGTATATCTCTGTTTCTCTAACCATCTGGCGTTTGCTATAAATTTATTTATCTGTTTATTTATTATTATTATCGTTATTATTATTTTGCTGTCCCAACTTCAGCGCCACCTCAGTAGCAGTGCACCCACGTCACTCATTCCGACACCCCCATCCACAGCCACAGCCCGGTCAGTCCGACACCCCATCCACAGCCACAGCCCGGCCGGTCCAGCCGTAGCCCCGGCACCGGCAATCCACAGGGAGCAGTCCATGTCTAGTCGCCAAGACGCAACCCACCGGAGGAGACACTGCACTGCCGCCGAGTCACTTCGGTGGTGTTCAATGGCGCCTGTTCCGATCCTACAAACACAGGACACCACCTACTACGCCCCCCTGCTGACGACAATAATTGCTTAGTCGCAGAGCGGCGCGAGTGAGCTCTCCCTCCGGAGGGTGCCACCACGTCCGTCCCAATGACAGCCCCCCATGGACTCGCCGATACCGATGACCCCGCTGGAACCAAACCAAGGCCACAGACGTGGAGAGGACATCGAAATTGAGGTCACCATGAGAGCAGGGCAAGAAGGGCTACAGAACTTGAGTTTTTTTTTTTTTTTTATGCTGATCGATGAGAACGAGGATGATAAAGATGATGCGACGGATTTCCATTCCGGTCTGAGACTGCATGACAGGGCGTACTATACGCTTCCTTTCATAATATATCCCGGCGTCAACCAGATCCCAAAAGATACAGACACACTGCAGTGCTGGTCAGGAAATTTGAGCAACACTCTCAGAGATGCATCCAGTAAGTGGATAAAACTCGACTAAGTGATCCCTGTCTTCCCTACTGAGCCCGTTACAAACTCAACTCTGGGTCGGAGGCGCGGTCGGGGCAGAAAAAATCCCATACGACTCTGATGGGAATCGAACCAGCGACCTCCCAGCCGGGAGTCCGCGACTCTAACCACTTCACCACGGCGGCTGGTTACTGTACATTTATTTAGCTGTCTCTTTATCAGTCTATCTAACTATATACCTACCTCTTTCTCTACTTATCTGGCATCTTTCTACGCATTTATTTTACTGTCTGTCTATAAATCTATCTGTCTACATACCTACCTGTCCGTATGTCTATCTGATTATCTGTCGAGAGAGAAAGAGCGTATGTTGGCGATGAGCAACGATTTCATTCTAGAGTGTCCTAAAGTACGTTGGCGATAAGCAATCATTTTATTCTAGAGTGTCCTAAAGTAATAATAATAATAATAATGGTTTCTTATATAGCGGTTAATCAAATGAATTTCTCTAAGCGCTTTACAAAATCATACTACATTCGCCCTTCTCATATACAATAGTACACCTTACACCCAGCAACAAATACTATTACTACAATAACTAACAAATCCTAATCTTACGAGTATGACATTCACTTATTTTTCAAGTATCACTACAAAAAGCTAAATTCTATAACGTTCAATCATACAACAAATACATGTAATAAAGAACATACACATACACTACATTTGAAAAGGCCCAGACGGTTATGAGTTGGGTTGTAGCCCCCCCCCCCCCCCCCCCCCCCCCCCCACCCCCCCCACCCCGCATTGACTAATTATGAGCAAGTACGTCGGCGATAAAGCAATCATCATTCATTCCAGAGTGTCCTGAAGTACGTTGGAGATAAACAATTTCTTCTAGAGTGTCGTGAAGTACGTTGGCGGTAAACAATCATGTTATTCTAAAGTGTCCTGGAGTACGTTGGCGATAAACAATCACTTCATTCTAGAGTGTCCTGAAGTACACTGGCGATAAACAATCATTTTATTCTAGTGTGTCCTGAGGTACGCTCGCGATGAACAATCAATTTATTCTAGAGTGTCCTCAAGTACGTTAGCGATAAACAATCATCTTATTCTATACTGTCCTACAGTACATTGGCTATAAACAATCATTCCATTCTAGAGTGTCCTGAGGTACGTTGGCGATAAACGATCACTTCATTCTAGAATGTCCTGAAGTACGTTGGCGATAAACAATCATTTAGTCTGGAGTGTCCTGAATACTTAGTACCTCGGTTAACAGCAATACCTGGAACATTTTACTCTCCTTTTCTTCATGGACTTCAAAACAGTAGTTTTTTTTGGGTTTTTTTTTTTAACAAGTACATTGACTGGGGTCTGAAGGGCACATAAAATTGTTTTCTTTACTTACAGTGCTTGAAGTGGTTGGGTACTTTAACATTAAGTTCTTTGCTTTGTTTCGAAATCCCCCCCACCCCCCCCCCCAAAGATAAAAAGCCTTTCTATTTCATTACAGTACACCGTTTCGAACCTGGATTGTTTCTTTGTATAGTTACTTTTCTTTTTTTTAAATAGATGTTCTCCTTAAAATTTTTCGTTCTGAATCAGTCCACTTTCTTTTCAATGTCACGTCTACACTCCACAAGGGACAATCTGCTTCGTCCCTGTCTGTCTAGTCTGTCTGTCCCCTCCCCCCCCCCCCCCCCTCTCTGTGCCTCTGTGTGTGTGTGCGCGCGCGCGAGTGCATGCGTGAGTCCGTGCCTGAGAGAGAGAGAGAGAGAGAGAGAGAGAGAGAGAGAGAGAGAGAGAGAGAGAGAGAGAGAGAGTGTGTGTGTGTGTGTGTGTGTGTGTTGTGTTCAGTATCCTCAGTGAACGTCAAGGTCTATACGTGCAGTTGTTTCCACATGTTCTTTCGGAGATGAAGTTTCCCCCATGGTGAACGGGCCCAGAGTACGCCATGAAAAGACACAATAACGTGCGCGCGCGTGCGAACTTGACTAGAAATTTTGATTAAAAAAAAAGAAAAAAAAAATGGCTACTAACTAGTCACGTTTACCAATACTAAGATAGAAACAAATCAAAGCTGTGTTTGATACACCTCGCCCAGACTTGCCTTAGGAATAGGACTCGCCCAATATACTGTAAAATTCCGCGTGGATCCGTTTAGAACAGCAGTGAAAATCATTTGAAAATATTTACCGGATGGTTCAGTACTAACGACTTCAAGGCAGGAACAACTTTCACAATACCGAAATTGAAAGTGGAGATATTTTAGAAAGAGAGGGTTTAGTATATCTAAATTAAAAGTAGAGAAATTTTAGAAAGAGAGGGGGTTAGTTACCGCCAAGGACACAGACAAACAAAGTACAGGACAAAACACAATGCATTTTGACCTCTTGGGTTTTCTTCAGGCAAAAAAAAAAAAAATAACACTTAGGACAGTGAAAATGAAGAACGAGAAACCACTCATCTTCTCATGTTCGGGACACGACCAAAATGACCGCCGGACGGAAACGAGGCCATCCAGCAGGGGATCATGGGAGAGGAAATAGTGAGGGGTGAGGGGTAAAGGGGGGGGGGGGGGGGGGGGGGGGGGAGGAGGGGATGTGATGTGAAACAATGGGGTTTGTAGCTTGTTT
>JADBJO010003980.1:177486-182486 GCA_016801955.1 Conus betulinus | reverse complement strand
TAACCGTTACTAACGGCTATATCGGCCCCTAACGGTTTTTTCTTCTTATGGAATATCTCAGAAAGTAGTGAGCTGATCTTTCTGAAAATCTGTAGGTATGTTGATTATGGGTCACGGATGATGCCCGATGTTTTAATTTACCGTTATAGCCGTTACTAACGGCTATAACGGCCCATAACGGTTCTTCTTTTTTATGGAATATCTTAGAAAGTACGTGGACGATCTTTCTGATGATATGTAGGTATGTTCATTATGGGTTGCGAATGATGCCTGATGTTTTAGTTTACCGTTATAGCCGTTACTAACGGCCCGTAATGTTTTTTTTTTTTTTTTCTTTATGGAAAATCTCAGAAAGTTCTTGGCCGATCTTTCTGAAAATTTGTGAATAATTATGTTCATTATTGGGCACAGATGATGGCCGATGTTTACCAGAATAGCCATTACTAACGGTTACACCAGCCCAAGACGGTTTTTTCCTCTTTATGGAATATCTCATGCGTATTCAGTATAAACTGGGAGTTCGTTTATATGCTGCTTTACATCTTCTTCTTCTTCTTCTTCTTCTTCTTCTTCTTCTTCTTCTTTCTTCTTCTTCTTTCTTCTTCTTTTTCTTCTTTTTCTTGTCTTCTCTTCTCCTTCTTCTCTTCTTCTTCTTATTCTTCTTCTTCTTCTTCTTCTTCTTCTTCTTCTTCTTCTTCTTCTTCTTCTTCTTCTTCTTCGTACACTCAGACAAGAGCTCCAGATTCACTGATGAAGGCTGCTGTACGGCGGAGGCCCTCCAGAGATCATAGGGATTCTACCTCGTCAGGGTGTATAATGTTTCTGTTCCTACCCCAACTCCTCTGCCTCACGTGTATAATGAGGCAAGATCACATCATTTTGACCAAGAGTGTATCACGTAATAAAACTGTGTTGGTCAAGTCAGAAAAAGTCTTTTCTTGTAATGATGCATACATTGTGCATTTGGAATATTCAAACAAACGAACATATACATGAAATAAAGCGAAAAGATGGCACATATGTAATTTTGAAAACGACACAACAATTAACAGAAACCAGATTGTGTGTACCTATGGGCTCGAGGCATACATATTTAACTGAAAGCGCGGAACTGTGGGCAACTGACATTCACATCCATTCCGCTTTGAGAAAAAAGATTTATGTAATCTACAGAGCATTGCAAGACATGGGTTTGTAAGAACTCAGATGGGTGGGGAGTTTGGACAGACGATTGTTCATTTTGCCATTACATCATTCTGTTCTATTCGCTGCATTCAGCTGTTTCTGAAAGGTGAACGCGTTTTGTACATATTTTCTGTTCGCGTGCTGGCGCGCGCGCGCGCGCGCGCGCGCGCACACACACACACACACACACACACACACACACACACACACACACACACACACACACACACACACACACACACACACACACACACACACACACACACACACACACACACACACACACACACGCATGCGAACGCACGCGCGCGCGCGCGCGCGCGCGCACACACACACACACACACACACACACACACACACACACACACACACACACACACACACACATAAATGTATGTAAATATATAATCCAATATTTCGAGCAGGCGCTCGAAATATTGGATGGGCAGTAGGGGCAATTGAACGTGGCTAATGTGGGAAGGGAGGACACCAAGGCCTTGCGCGTTTTTCTCTTGCAGTAGTCATGTGGTTGCGGCGGTTGTCTTCAAATTCTTCCTGGGCCTTCCTGGTTAGACTTCGCCATTCTGCTCTGTCTTGGCACAAAAACCTCTAGGTCTTTTGCAGGCGTGTAGCTGTGCTTCAGATTGTCTTTTACACAGTCTTTGAAGCGCTTTCTGGGGCGGCCTCTGGGTCTCTGGCCCTGCCTCAGTTCTCCGTAGAGCAACTGCCGAGGCAGTCTGTGAGGCTCCATACGGATGACATGTCCAGTCCAGCGAAGCTGGGCCTTCATTATCATGGCTTCGATGCTGCAGCAGACCGGCCCTGTCCAGGACTTCGAGGTTGGTCACTCGGTCTTGCCCACTTGATGCCCATAATCGCTCGTAGTGATCTCGTGTGGAAGCGTTCAAGCTGTTTCGTGTGTTTCCGGTACAGCGTCCAGGACTCACAGCCGTAGAGGAGACTGAGTGAGAACAACAGCTTTGTAGACCTTGATCTTTGTGTCGAGCTTGATGCTTTTGTGGGTCATCACACGAGTACGTAGGCGGCCAAGAAGAGCTTGGGCTTTGCTGATCCTGGCAGAGATTTCTCTGTCAAGAGAGCCATCACTGGAAATGACGCTCCCGAGGTACTTGAAGTGCTCGACAGTTTTCAGAATGGTGCCTCCGATGGTGATGGTGGGGGGAGGTTGCACTGTTAGGCCTGGGGAGGGTTGGTAGAGCACTTCCGTTTTTTTCAAGGCTGATTGTGAGGCCAAAAAGCCGAGAGGCTTCCGCAAACTTGCTGACAATGAACTGGAGATCCGCTTCTGTGTGTGCCATCAGGGCACAGTCGTCGGCAAACAGTGCGTCAGTCACAAGTCTCTCGACTGTTCGGGTCTTGGCGCTCAGCCGACGAAGGTCAAACAGAGAGCCGTCCAGCCTGTACTTGATGTAGATGCCTCTGTCGAGATCTCCGAGGGCATGGTTCAGCACGCATGTGAAGAACAGGTTGAACAAGACCGGAGCGAGGACACAGCCCTGCTTGACGCCGTTCGAGATTTCAAAGGGAGCAGAGCTGTCACCCCCAACAAGCACAAGACCAACCATGTCGTCGTGGAATAGGCGGATGATTTTTGTGAATTTCCTCGGACAGCCAAGCTTGGAGAGTATGACCCACAGCAGCGCCTCCCTGTTCACCGTGTCGAAGGCTTTTGTTAAGTCGATGAAGACAGCGTAGAGGTCCATCCGCTGCTCAATACACTTTTCTTGGACCTGTCTCACCGAGAAGACCATGTCGATGGTGCTGCGGCCTGGTCTGAAGCCAGACTGTGACTCTGCAGTGACGGTTCTGACACAGCGCTGATCAGGCGGTTTAAGATGACTCTTGCAAGGATTTTCCCAGCGACTGAGAGGAGGGAGACGCCTCGGTAGTTACCACAGTCAGACTTGCTGCCCTTGTTTTTATACAGGGAGACAACAGTGGCATCTCGAAAGTCTTGTGGCATGGTTTCTTCCCCCCAAATGCTGCAGAGTATGTCGTGGAGAGTGTCCAGGGCCACTGGACGGCTGCCTTGTACATCTCGGCTGGGATGCCGTCCATGCCTGGTGCCTTACCACTGCTCGTCTGCTTCACTGCCTTAGTGTGATTTCCTCGAGGCTGGGTAGGAGGTCAAGCTCTTCCAGGGCCGGCTTCTCCGGGATAGCGTTCAAGGCTGAAGAGTCGACTGTGGACGGTCTGTTGAGTAAGGTGGAGAAATGTTCCCTCCAGCGTTGCGTGATGCTGTCCTTGTCTTTCAGCAGGGTCTTGCCATCTGCAGACAGGAGTGGGGTGGTGCTGGGTCTCTGTGGTCCGTAGACAGCCTTGAGCGAGTTGAAGAACTCTTTGGAGTAATTCAGCTCGGCATATCGTTGAACCTCATCAGCTTTCCTGTCCCACCAGCTGTCTTGCATTGTGCGCAGTTCTCTCTGGGCTTTGCTCTGGAGACTGGAAGGGAAAAGCAGAAGATGACGACAGACAGCATGGAGTTGGATTTGCCATTCTCAACACTCTGCTACACCAACTCCCTGATCTCCCCACCGGCATCAACGAACGACTGATGAAACTGCGCTTCCCCGTCGGTCGCTCCAGGCATGTCACCATCATCAGTGCCTACGCCCCCACACTCACAAGCTGTGAGGAAGACAAGGAGAGATTTTATGAAACCTTGGACTCTCTTGTGAAGTCAACTCCTGCAAGCGACAAGCTAGTAGTCCTAGGGGACTTCAACGCAAGAGTGGGGACAGATCACCAGAGCTGGGAGGGAGTTCTGGGTTCCCAGGGAGTCGGCAAGATGAACAGCAACGGGCTACTGCTCCTGACTGTGTGTGCTGAGAACGGTCTCACCATCACCAACACCCTCTTCAGACTGGCCAACAAACGCAAAACCACGTGGATGCATCCAAGGTCCAAGCAGTGGCATCTTATAGACTATGTCATTGTTCGACGGCAGGATACACGGGACGTGATGATCACCAGAGCCATGCGAGGAGCTGAGTGTTGGACAGACCACCGTTTAGTGAGGGCGGTCTTCAATTTTAGCCAGAGTCCAACGCAAGAAGCCCAAGGCTGCTCGATCAAAATTCAACATCTCAAAACTGCAGAACCCTCTCTTAAAAGAGAAATTCCAAACTCACCTAGATGAGACTCTGACTGCTCAGGGACCGCTGACTGGAGACCCAACAGAACAATGGAACCAGTTCAAACAGATGGTGACAGAGTCAGCCAAAGCCACTCTAGCCTCAAGAAGCGTGTCCACCAGGACTGGTTTGATGAAAACAATGACGACATCAACAAACTCTTAGAAGAGAAACACACACACACACACACACACACACACACACACACACACACATACATATATACATATACATACATATATATATATATATATATATATATATATATATATATATATATTCAATAATGAACAAAGTTTGCTCTTATGTCTTAGATTTGAAGAAATAGGGGGAGATAAGCATTCATATCTACAGTGGTAGATAATTCTGCCTAACTAACAGTATGTGCTTGAGTGGATGAATGGGGAAAAATTAAATAAATGCTTCTCAAAATGAGCCGTCAGCAAGCTTATAGTCTCCAAGAGTGAGACAATCTCCAATGGGGAGGAAACTCACTAACATATAACTCCTGGTCAGACACCGATATTTCGATATTGTTACTCATATATATATATATATATATATATATATATATATATATATATATATATATATATATAGATAGATAGATAGATAGATAGTGAGTGAGTGTGAGAGAGATAGAGAGTGAGTGTGAGAGAG
>JADBJO010003980.1:142486-169986 GCA_016801955.1 Conus betulinus | reverse complement strand
TCTACAAATCACCTGGGTTGTAGGTAATCTGTTCAACAAATCAGTTGGGTTGTAGGTAATCTGTTCAACAAATCACCTAGGTTGTAGGTAATCTGTTCAACAAATCACCTGGGTTGTAGGTAATCTTTTCTACAAATCACTTGGGTTGTAGGTAATCTGTTCTACAAATCACCTGGGTTGTAGGTAATCTGTTCAACAAATTACCTTGGTTGTAGGTAACCTGTTCAACAAATCACCTGGGTCGTAGGTAATCTGTTCAAGAAATGGCCTGGGTTGTAGGTAATCTGTTCTACAAGTTACCTGGGTTGTAGGCAATCTGTTGTACAAGCCTCCTGGGTTGTAGGTAATCTGTTGTACAAGCCCTGGGTTGTAGGTAATCTGTTCTACAAGCCTCCTGGGTTGTAGGTAATCTGTTCTATAAAATCACCGGGGTTGTAGGTATCTGTTCAACAAATCACCTGGGTTGTAGGTAATCTGTTCCATAAGCCACCTGGGTTGTAGGTAATCTGTTCTATAAAATCACCAGGGTTGTAGGTAATCTGTTCTACAAATCACCTGGGTCGTAAACAATCTGTTCCACAAATCAGCTGGGTTGTAGAAAATCTGTTCTACAAATCATCTGGGTTGAAGGTAACCTGTTCTACAAATCACCTGGGTTGTAGGTAATGTGTGTTCTACAAATCACCTGGGTTGTAGCTAATCTGTTCTACAAATCATCTGGGTTGTAGGTAACCTGTTCTACAAATCACCTGGGTTGTAGGTAATCTGTTCAACAAATCACCTGGGTTGTAGGTAATCTGTTCAACAAATCACCTGGGTTGTAGGTAATCTGTTCTACAAGCCACCTGGATTGTAGGTAATCTGTTCAACAAAATCACCTGGGTTGTAGGTAAATCTGTTCTACAAATCACCTTGGTTGTAGGTAACCAGTTCAACAAATAACCTGGGTCGTAGGTAATCTGTTCAAGAAATGGCCTTGATTGTAGGTAATCTGTTCTGCAAATTACCTGGGTTGTGGGTAATCTGTTCAACAAATCACATGGGTTGTATATAATCTGTTCTACAAGCCTCCTGGGTTGTAGGTAATCTGTTCTATAAAATCACCGGGGTTGTAGGTAATCTGTTCTGCAAATAATCTGGGTTGTAAACAATCTGTTCTACAAATCAGCTGGGTTGTAGGTAATCTGCTCTACAAGTCACCTGGGTTGTAGGTAATCTGTTCAACAAATCACCTGTGTTGTACGTAATCTGTTCTACAGATCATCTGGGTTGTAGGTAATCTGTTCAACAAATCACCTGGGTTGTACGTAATCTGTTCTACAGATCATCTGGGTTGTAGGTAATCTGTTCAACAAATCACCTGGGTTGTAGGTAACCTGTTCTACAAATCACCTGGGTTGTAGGTAATCTGTACTACAAGCCACCTGGGTTGAAATAGTGTTCTGATCAATGGGGAAGCATAATACCTGACCCTGGAATGTTGTGAACTGTTCACGGCGAATGCCTGGAAGTTGCATGGATTGACTGAGGTTGCGTAAACGTTTCCCTTTCAGTCACAATCAGCGTAACAGAAAAGAGTATCATACAATGAGAAGCTGTTAAAATGGCCAAAGAAGTGACATGCCTTCACATTGTCAGATGATCATGAGTTCACATCTCCTACGTTTGCAAAACCTAAAAAGAATGATAGCGTTCATGGATTGATATTCGGTATAAAGAAGATGAATGCATCCAAAACCTTGTACTGATATTCAGTATAAAGTATCTGAACGCATCCAGAGTCTATCACTATTGTAAAAATGGACACAGCCGAAAGTATCAAAGTCTTTAAATCCGTGTTTTACTGAGTAACAGTACTACAGGAACGCACACCGTTTCTTAAATTTTAATGTGAGTGTCCATTACAGCAGTTTCAAGACACGCCAAATGGTCTGACACTTCGCTTCGTAAACTCACTAAGCTGGTGAACTACTATTTGCCACACTGAGACAGGGACAGCAGTTGCTTCTGTTAGTTTGGATGCTTCCTTTTTGATAGCAGAAACTTGTATTTCACGCCCCCAAAACAGGATGTTGAACAGCCGTGGAAATCTCTACAAGGTATCATCTATCTTAGTAAATTTGTGTTTAAACCAACAACTTAGATTAAATATATTTGGCAGTTATCGACTCGCAGACCCCTGATGGTCAAGTTAGCTCCTGAAAATGCGATGGACATATTTGCTTGTTGCTCAAGAGCTGTGGGGAAATGTCACTCGAAATTATAGATGAATCTAAAATTATTGGGTAGAACAGGAACTACCTTCATGTAATTGTACATGCGCAATTTAAATCATGACAGCTGTAGAGATGCAGCCTACAAGCCGGCTGCTAAGAAGCATAACAAAGGACACTTTGACGGACACATGACTGTATCTCCAAAACTAATTTGAAACTCATGGATTGATAATGGGGACACAACCCAAAATATCATTTGCCAGTCCGTCAAATCAAGAATATTGTGCAAGGGAGACAATCGTTAACACGAGCGAAAATGCTTTCAACAGACCGGATATTTACCATCCCAACTTTCTGTGCCCACTCAAGTTGTGTCGCCAGCTCTAGTGGCGTAAAGAAGGCAGTGCGCCACTGTTTTTTTTTTTTTTATCCTTACTCCCCGTGGCTGGTCAATAAAGCACAGGTTTACCAGCGTTTACAAGCTGAGACGAGAGTCAGACGTCATACAATTTCTTTTTTTGACAATTTTTTTCTTTCTTTCTTTCTTTTTTTTTAAGTTGCCTGAATGATACGAATATGGAAAGACGTTTAGTTTTTTTTTTAAAACAAATTTTACGAGTTTAACATTTTTTTTCACAGTGAATATGACACACTAGGCATATATATATATATATATATATATAGAGAGAGAGAGAGAGAGAGAGAGAGAGAGAGAGAGAGAGAGAGAGAGAGAGAGAGAGAGAGAGCAGATTTCCTAAAATTCATATCATAAACAAACATCTATAGATATAGATGACATCATTACAGGAATGAGTATCATGAAAACGACATTAAGAATACAATGATGATGATCATTGATGTTTGTAGCACTTAATCTATGAACAGCTCTAAGTGCGTAGAAAGGTATCAACGTGCTCGCCCGCAGACGTTCAGGTATGCAGACCCATGCGAGCGTGGGTACACACACACACGCGCGCACGCAACACACACACACACACACACACACACACACACACACACACACACACACACACACACACACACACACACACACTACATAAGAGAAGAAGGAATACGGCAAAGGGGCAGTAATCTAGGTTGTCTTGAGTCAAGTCTGAAACCCGAAAAGCGTTATTACATAGACCCATTATCTTACACACACGTGAGTCAAGAGGTGGCGAGGACAAAAGTCACGATATCGATATACACCAAGAAACAGGAAACAGGAAGTTTTAAATACATATTTTCTGTCAACAAAGCACTTACACACATTTAACTGCTTCACCGTGTTAACTGACAATAAGAAACAGGAAGCTAAAATTTGCATTGAGCATAGAGATTTGTAGTCAAAATACAATTTGATAGCAATACCATATTTGTAGATAATAAATAACAGGAAATCAAACGCTGGTAATGAATAGAATGTTTTGCCATCAAAACTAGCATTTACATGAAGCCAAGTAAATGACATGTTACTGCAGGTGCGCGCCAATGTCCGACCCCGCAATGTACTTCAAGGCGACGACCTTGAAGACATCATGTCTGAAGAAAGACCACAAACCATGTCTGCCTTCGTCACTATACATCTGATGTGAATGTTGTAGAGAGAGAGAGAGAGTATAGCTCATGTCCACGCATAGAAATATGTACAGAACAACAATTGGTTATTCAAAAAAATGTGCAGGAAGAGCAGTGATTTCAAGTACTTGTAACGCACAAAGCTTACACAAAGGACTTAACACACACACACACACACACACACACACACTCACACACACACATGCGTGAGCGGGCAGTGTACATAGTTACATACATAATTACACGTGTACATAGGCCTACAGGTAAAGGAAGCGTATTAAACTTGTAAGCATTTAGATCTAGCTGTTACAAAAAGATGACGAATAATTCAGTGTTGACTATTACTACGTACGCTGTCTGATATCTGTCATGCATCTGCTGACACCCACAAGGAGCTGTCTGATATCTGTCATGCATCTCCCAATACCCACATGGAGCTGTCTGACATCTGTCATGGATCTGCCGACACCCACAAGGAGCTGACATGTCATACATCTGCTGACACCCACACGGAGCTCTCTGACATCTGTCATACATCTGCCGACACACACAGGGAGCTGTCTGACATTTGCCATAGATCTGCTGACGTCGACACGAAAGTTGTCTGTTTGTGTGTGTGTGTGTGTGTGTGTGTGTGTGTGTGTGTCCCAACCTCTGCGCCACCTCGGAGGCAGTGCACCCACACCGCTCATTCCTACACCACGTCCACAGCCACAGCCCAGTCGGCCCCCGCCGCAGCCCCGGCACCGGCAATCCACAGGGAGCAGTCAATGTCAAGTCGTCATGCTGTCTGATATTGTTCACGCACCTGCTGACACCCGCAAGGACAGTGCGTCACCATCCTCAAACACCAAATTCACCCCTCTCAGTCAGTGAACACATTCGACTTGAAACACTCCTGCAGTGACAAGTAAGAAACGTCAGTACCTTTCTACACACGTAGAGCTGTTCATAGATTAAGCGCTACACACATCATTATCATCATCATTGTATTCTTAATTGTGTCATTTTCATGATACTCATTCCTGTAATGATGTCATCTATGTCTATAGATGTTTGTTTATTATATGAATTTTAGGAAATCTACCTCTATGTATCCGTCTGGTCTTGTCGTCTGTTGTTGGTCTCTCTCTCTCTCTCTGCCTAGTGTTATATTCACTATGAAAAAAATGTATACTTGTCAAATTTCTTTAAAAAAAAAAAAAAAAAAAAAAAAAAAAAAAAAAACCGAAGAGTGAGCACAGAGAATTTGAATGGTAAATGCATTTTCGCTCTTGTAAACGATTGCCTCCCTTGTGCAGTATTCTTGATTTGACGGGACTTGCAAATGGTGTTTTGGGTTGTGTCCCCATTATCAATCCACGAGTTTCGAATTAGCTATGGAGATACAGTCATGCGTCTCCCAAAGTGTCGTTTGTTATGCTTCATAGCAGCCGGCTTCTACTTTTCTATAACTGTCATGATGAACAGTTACATGAAAGTAGTTCCTGTCTACCCAATAATTTAGTTTCATCTATAATTACCAGTGACAGTTTTGTCACAGCTCTTGAGCAACAGGTAAATATGTCCATCGCATTTTCAGGAGCTAGCTTGACCATCAGGGCCTGCAAATCGATAAGTGCCAAAACGTATTTAATCTAAGTTGTTTGTAACACAAACTTATTAGGCGGCTTGTAGAACAGATTACATACAAACCAGGTGATTTGTAGAACAGATTGTTTACAACAGAGGTGATTTTGTAGAACAGATTGTTTACAACCCTGGTGATTTGTAGAACAGATTGCCTACAACCCAGGTGATTTGTAGAACAGATTGTTTACAACCTGGATGATTTGTAGAACAGATTGTTTACAACAGAGGTGATTTGTAGAACAGTGTTTACAACAGAGGTGATTTGTAGAAAAGATTGTTTACAACTGAGGTGATTTGTAGAACAGATTGCCTACAATCCAGACGTGTTGTTGTAGAACAGATTACACACAACCAACCCAGGTGGTTCGAAACAGTCGTCCTGTAATTCACGTGACCGCCGGTCAAGCAGACATCACACAACACAAGTGAATGATGAGGGAAACACAGCCTAAGTGACCAGCAGCTAGGGCGTCTGAACCAGACTATTCAACCTTTTGCAGAAGTCAAATAGTATTTTTTGTTAAATTACTGTATGTAACACTTGTCAAACACAGGATGACGAGACAGGCATAGACACATGCACACAGACACACTGATCACCACAGACTGCACTGGAATCACAAAGCATTTTCGGACCGAGCTGAAGCCGCACGTACGTCAATGACAAGAGCATGTGTTCTAATGTCCTGTTTGTTGTGCTTTATTGTACCGACTTACTGGGCAAATGATCATCGTTGTAATAACTTGATATTAGCGCTTGCAATTGTTGTCAACTTCTTTCAATATATGCTTTGTATATTGTGTGTACCTATACAAAAAAATGTTGCTGAATTTCTTTCAATAAATTTCTTTGTGGAAAAAAGACGCCATGTGTGTGTGTGTGTGTGTGTGTGTGCGTGTGCGTGTGTGTGTGTGTGTCTGTGTGTGTGTGTGCGTGCTTGTCATTTTTACTTCTACTCCACCATAAACCCATCTTTCATATTTTGATAAGTAAGCACCATTTCTGAAAACCACTATATTAGTTTTATTCAGTTTCACTGTTGATTCTAACCTATCCGATTCCCTTTTCAAAGTCTCTAATTGACTCTGTAAACCAATATGTGTATTTGCTAGGAGGATAACATTATCAACAAAAAGCATCAGTCAGCAGCACCAGGTAACATTTAAATTCCATGTTTTCCTCTCCCAATATCTCTTATGAAGAATGTGAACAACAGTGGGCTAAGCAGAGACCTTTGTTTCACTCCCCGCAGGTATCTGAAATAATCGGTATAAGCATTTTTCTATCGAACACATGCTAGAACAGATGCATACATTCAATGAACAGCTTCATACAACTTCCCATTTACGCCTTTATTCCTCAGAATACACCATACAACATTTCTGTTGCTGAATCTAAAAAGCTTTCTGGAAATCAGTAAATGCAACATACAATTTGGATTTTGTCAGTGGGTATTTTTGTACTATGGCATACAGAGTAAATATACGGTCTATTGTACTATGTTTGGATCATACTCGGCCTACCCCATCTATTATTTTTTCCTCTTTCTTCGCCATGCTTTTAATCTTTTGTTGAGTATTGCTTACACATTTTAGTAACACTTGTTTGTGTAAGCTTCAATAATTATCAGGATTGTTACTTATCACTGTTCTTGTGAAGAAGAACTATTATGGATTAAGACCAAGATTTTGGAACGATTCCCTCATCAAACACCGAGTTAAAAAAAAAAATTAACCAAGAAGCCAGCTACAACAGTGTTAGCACATTTGAACTTTTCTCCCACTACTTACAACTTGTCTGTTCCTGCACTGTTTTCACGTTTTACACTGTTTAACACCTCCTTTCATCTTATCTGATTATTAAACAGTGGTTCGTCACTATCTATATATGTGCTCATAACTTCAAAATCGTTATTAAATCTATTAGATGCAATACAGAATATTCACACACCACTGTTGTGAACTGATTTCCTTGTAAGTTACTGGTTTTCTACTAATTGATTGCATGGTTTACCAGAATTTTAGGTCATTAACAGCTGCTTTCAATTTATTAATTCATTTTTCTAATTCTTTTCTTTTTTCCTTTTTTTTTTTTCAGTATATTACAGTCTTTCATTTTCCTACAGTAGATTGTGTTTTTTGTTTTTCTGTGTTTTTGTTTTTCTTTTTAGGTTTTTCGATTTGGTTCTTTGATATCATTTCAAACACCTTTCACACAACTTTTTTTCTTATTCAAACCAACCACTCCCTTTCTTTGCTTTCCCCCTTTTTCTTACAAGAGATGCAGCAACACTATAAAAAGCTTTCACAAAACATTCTAAGCCAGTACTGATATTCACATTAAAATACTCTGTAGCTTCGTTACAGCACTGTTCAAACTCATCGGAACCTAGTTGCTCTTTGTAGGTCTCGGCATGGCATGAGAGAGAGAGAGAGAGAGAGAGAGAGAGGAGAGAGATTGGCTGATTGATCTTCAACACTCAAGGATGGAGATTTTAGGCTGAGCCCTAGTCTTACTATCTGTTCTTGTCATGCACATGTCATTTCAATGACATTCATACCAACAAATTAACATAACCACGGTGTAATGTAATTCTAACATCAACAAGCAGACTACTCATAAATATAACGAGATGCTGGTAGTCAAAAAGAAGAGAGAGAGAGAGAGAGAGACAGAGAGAGAGAGAGAGCAAAAAAAGAAAAAAAAGTGTTCTTCCCACTGGATGACATGTAAGTATGAAAATTTGTTTACATGTCCACATACAACAAAAGACTCGGTATGTTTCATTATCAAATCATCTTTCACGTGATCATCTCATCATACATACATATTTATACATATATTCATGCACAAATACTCTACAACAAAGAAACAGTATATTTCAGTATCAATCATCTTTCACATAATCATCTTATCACACATACATAAATATACACACATCCATGCGCAAATACTCTAATACTGCATGGCAAACAGAAAAGTTAATTTCATCGGTCACACATGAAAAATTGTGTATCAAAAAGGAACACAATCAAATGAGGTGGGCACAAGACATTCGAAACAACCATCACCTGTTGATAATGTCAACTACTATCATAACAATAGACAGCTGGTTCACACAGACTTCCACTCACAAAATTTAGCACACAGTAGGGAAGCGGACATTTTGGACCACTACGAAATTTTACAAAATTTACATACATACAATTATATTATCATTATCATCATTGTCAGTTCTTTGATTAATAATCTTTGTGAGTTTGTCATCAAAATAGAAAATACACAACAAAAAAATTGTTCTTTTTCACACGCTTTCAGACACTCTCTGAGATATTTTTAAGCACTGCCAAATTTCAAGGACTTTCCAGTGCTTTAAAGAACATGTATACTACCGATACTTGCATTCGCATAATTCCCTCGTTTTTTTTATGTAAGGCACTTTAAATTTTGGTCTTTTATGGAAGATGCTTGAATTTGGTCTTCTATGGAAGACACTTAAATTGGGTCTTTTATGGAAGACACTTAAATGGGATCTTTTATGGAAGACACTTAAAATTTGCTCACACAAATATTTTTTAAAAAAAAAAAAAAAGACAAAAAAATAACAGCACATAAAGTCACACAGTACGCAATAAAGTCCAACAAACAACAACCACCAAATGCTTCCTCACTTTCACTGTGTCAATGAGAGGCATCAATGGTTTGCAAGACAATGAACGAAACAGAGACTGCACAAATGATCATCGCTTCTGAAAAACCAGTGGGATTCCTGAATCAACTAATCTGACAAAATTCTGTACGATTTAATTCATGTTTGTATGTTTGTGGGGGTTCCTGAATCAACTAATCTGACAAAAGTGCTGTACGATATTATTCTTATTTGTTTGTTGTGGGGTTTTAAAAATCAACCAATCTGACAAAGTTCTGTACTTTTGTTTGTTTGTGGGGTTTCTAAATCAGCTAATCTGACAAAGTTCTGTACAATTTTAATTCCGATTTGTTTGTATGGCAGGCAGAGGACAGGGTGATAGCTCTAGAATCACTATTGTCCTCCCCCTCCTCCATAAACAAACCAGGTAAGGTAAGGTAAGGTACTGTCGCTTGTAGCCCAGCCAATCGCAAAGGGGCATATCAGGGCGGTCACCACGTTAAAATCAACTCACAAGTCATTCACTCGCACAACTCTTTAAAATGCATCTTCTAAAAACCCATCCGAAACCTTGTTAGAAATCTTTCCACTATGAAACCTCAGATCAGCAAACCAGGTATGCTGGAGCAGAATGTAACGTGGAAGCTGACAGGGTGAGGTGGAGCTGTGCTGCCATGGAAGGATCATCCATTTACGCCTCTGCACAGTTCAGAACTGCCGCACTCTCTGAATGGTGAAACGAAAATAAACAAAACAAAACAAGCACCAGCAAGCTGCCAGACACATTATCAAAGACATGCAACCATGACATGACCTAAAGATGAGATATACACATCTTCACTCTGCATCACATCATACCACTACAAATATGTACATAATGCGCTGGGGAAGAAAAAAAAATCAACTCGAAAATGGAAAAAAAGATTTGCGCAAATTTGACCATGATGAGAAACACTGGAACATGATCATTAAATTGTTAAAAAGAAAAAAAAAAAAAAAAAAAGGATGCTGATTAACACAGAACATGTGCATTATTGAAAAAAAAAAAAAGGCACTTGTAGTCTCTCACACACACACAACGCACATGCACGCACACACACACACACACACACACACACACACACACACACACACACTACACACACACACACACACTTGTGAATCTAATGCACATCTTTGACTGGGATTCAACATATGTCACTCCCCAAACATAAGAATATCATACAGTCTGAGCAATGTGTCTGGAACAACATCAGTTTGTCAGCGAATCCTAAACACAACAGTAAGACAAACTCGATCCCTGAGAATTCTGTAACAAACCACAGCATCAACAGACAGTGACTACACGCTGTAAACTTCAATATATATCAATAACAGAATATCAAATTGAGAAAGCCTGGTCATATTCATATTGGCACATAAACCCTGTATAATAAAAGATTATGCTATCAGTTCACGACAGTTGTCAATGGTGAATTTTGAAAAATTATTCTAGAGTCATTCGCATGTACTTGCATGCACACACTCTCACACACGCATATGCAAGGCAACAAATATTATGCACATAGACATTTAGACATTCACATGTGCTTGCACGCACACACTCTACATACAATTATGGCATGACCTTACGATAAAATATACACATCCTCACTCTGCACTCTCAAAATACCTCAACAAATAGGTACATAATGCATTGGAACAAAATGAAATCAAAAATGGAAAAAAAGTGTCCAACAATTGTGACCATGACTGAAAATATCAGAACATAAACATGAAATTAGGCGAGAGAAAAAGAATATGCTGAATGAACATAGAATATGTACAGTATTGAGAAAACAAAATGGCTCTGTTAGACGCTCGCGTGCACACACACACACACACACACACACACACACACACACACACACACACACACACACACAAACTGTGAATCTTATCCATGCCTTTGACTGGGATTCAACATATCTCACTCCCCAACCATAAGAATATCATACAGTCTGAGCAATGTGTCTGAAACAATATCAGGTTGTCAGCTATTTCTACAACAACAATAAGACAAACTCCATCCCTGAGTTTGTCAGCTATTTCTACAACAACAATAAGACAAACTCCATCCCTGAGAACTCTGAAACATACATAGCAGGAACAGACTGTGACTACACACTCTTAACTTCAACATATACAGTCCTTCGAATGAGACTATAAACCTAGGTTCCGTGTGTGAACGCACGCATAACATCTTGCACACACGTAAAATCCCATCACCAACTTTCGGAAGAGAAGGCCAGTTTGGCCGTTGATATGGATGACACGTTACACATAACATGCACACTGCATGAGAGATTGAAAGAATGGAGGAAGTAAGGAAATTGAGTGAACGATACTGAATGATATTGACTGGATGACATGGGAAACGACTGAATGAAGCGCCAGCTGGCAGCTCTTCAGTCGGCACTACCCAGGTAGGCAGCCCGTTGTGTAAACTAGTGTTGATTGTAAAGCGCTTAGAGCTTGGTCTCTAGCCGAGAATAGGCGCTATATAAGTATTCATTATTATTGTTATTATTATATATCAATAACTTGCCACATTTCCATGTAAAACTTGCTGGGTAATAAACGTTCATGATAAGTTAACAGCTGTGAAAGATTACATTTGAAAAATTACATAGAGTCATTCACATGTACATGCATGCACATACTCTCACGCCCACACATACATAAGGCAATAAATCAAATCATGCGCATTGACTTATTTACATGTGCTAGTGTGCATACACTCTAACATAGGCATATGCTTAGTAAGGCAATACATAATGTTATGCACATAGAGCCATTTGTATGTGCTTGAACGCACACACTCTCACACACGCACGTACAAGGCAATTATGCATTCTATGCACGGTCATTTACATGTGCTTGCATGCACACACTTTCACACACATACAAGGCAGTAATTCATATTATGCATCTAGTCATTCACATGTGCTCGAGTGCTCACACACTCTCACACACACACGAAGCAAGGCAATACATCATATTATGCACTCCGAGACGTTCACATATGCCTGCATGCACACACGCCTACACATGTATGTACGAGGCAATACATCATATTGAGCATGTTTCATACCCTGCACTTTTGATATGTCAGAATTGTGGGGAAGGAGGAGGCTGGGGATGTGGGGGAAAAAGGGGGGGAGGGGGGGGGGGGGGATGTGGAGAACAGAACTTTCAGAGAGACTCTGGAAACATAGAATTCTCTGGCTTTAACAGAAAAAAAAAAAAAAAAAAAAAAAAAAAAAAAAAAACCACTATGTCTGTTTTGAATGACATATACGATTATATACTGTGGTGGCAGGGTGAGGAGGGAAAGAGAGAGAGAGAGAGAGAGAGAGAGAGAGAGAGAGAGAGAGAGAGAGAGAGAGAGAGACAGACAGAGTGAGAGACAGACAGAAAGAGAAGAGAGTGAGAGAGACAGCAAACAGGGGACAGACAGAGGGGACAGTGGGAGAAAGAGTGAGAGAGGCGGGGGTAGGGGGTTAGATGGGTTGGAGTAGGGCGAGGGGGGTAGCAGGGAGGGTCAAGTTTAAACGACATGCCAAAATCATGAACTTGGAGTCAATTACATCTATAGCAAGACAGGCACCTGACAGTGGAGGAAGATCTCGAGAAATGAAACTGAAACCACCAACCCCTGAACTGTTTAAAATTTTCTATTTTACATCAAGACAAAGTCTGCAACTTCGTAGCAGAAGGAAGCCGAAACATATCAGCATCATTCCACCAAAATCATGCGGTGTCTTTGTGCGTGACAGTTCTTTACAATCCCAGCACTAACCTGTCTTTCCGTTGTTCGTCTAGTCGCTCACTGCCAATGGCATGCACTGCAGAACTTGGTAGTCATGATAACAGCAAGACAAAACGTCAGGCCGGTGATGGGTAAAACTCTGCTGGAAAAATTTCCAGCACTGTCCGTTTTGCTGCCAGGTGAAACTAGAATCAACCAGAACCCCTGGTTCTCATAACGATTCCTGCAAGTTGTGACGATGTTAACATGATCATTTTTGTATTTTTTTCAGGTGATTCCAAGTCTAAAATCACACCCAGGTGCTCTTTAGGATTCAGTCTCACTAGTTTGTACATCTCTGTCCTGATTTTTCAACAGAGCGGGTCATGCAGTTTTACAGACCATAGTGTGAAAATGTGTCTCATTATATATATATGTATATATATATATATATATATATATATATATATCTATGAAAAATCAAGAAGTCGTCCACTCAATGCCTTCCCTTCTTTTACTAAGAAAAACTATATATATATATATATATATATATATATATATATATATATATTATATATATATTATAATATATATATATATATATATATATATAGAGAGAGAGAGAGAGAGAGAGAGAGACAGACAGACAGACAGACAGAGAGAGATATTCAGAAATTTGCTGAATCTAAGCTCTGAAAATCTTTGTACTTGCTGAAGCAGTAACAACTGACAAAGTCCCTGGGAATGCCATCGAATGGAGACATTCAATATCAAGTTAGCAAACTGTTACAGAGCTGAAGTTTCAGAATGTCCCAGGAACCGGCACAAAGAATCTTCTATGCATTCCCCTCTATTTTCTACATGTATGGAATGCACTTTTACATATTAGCTCCAGCACCAGGCGTGTCACGGCTGTTCAGAGCAAGCCATTTAGTTTTGAGAGGCAGGGGAGTTTACAGCTCACTGGCAGCTGCAGAGGCCAAGCCGTGAATGCAGGTCAGGAAAAGCAGTGTTTTCTGCAGGCTGCTCCACCAGCCTGCTAACCGTGCTGTACTCGGCAAACTGAATGTCATCTGTGCATAGCTGGTCTGGCAGCAATGTGTTCGTCATGGTTGAGCGGCCATTACAAGTGGGGCTGTTAATTTGATAATTAGTTGTTGTCGTGACAAATGTAATATATCTGTGCTCTTGAGTTGACTGAATAGGCGAATTCCCGACAATTCTTTTTGATACCAAACTCGACTGGTTTATTTTCCTGTAGATAATGTATGATACGGCATGAAAGCTTGTAC
This sequence comes from Conus betulinus, assembly GCA_016801955.1. Taxonomy (NCBI): domain Eukaryota; kingdom Metazoa; phylum Mollusca; class Gastropoda; order Neogastropoda; family Conidae; genus Conus; species Conus betulinus. Next base: position 155,828 of record JADBJO010003980.1, on the reverse strand, counting down.
ACAAGTGGTCAGGCGATATTCAAACAATGACAACACATACACAATTGTGCAAAAATGACGTCATCACTTTCTGGGAAGTTAATTTTCCCTAGTTAACTAGTACACAAGTTTGGTACATGCCTCTGCTTGGACTACAACAACAAAAATGTTTGATCAGAAATGTGTAAGCCTTGTTTGTTCGGCCCTTTCACTAAATGTCTCAAATGGGACGTGAATTTAACATGCATGCAAAACAACAGACTAACATTTATAACACTCAGGAATGATATTATGTGCATGCACACAAACAAGCATGTACACCATATGCGTACAGTATTCTTTTTTTCAGAATCATGTCCTTGTCTTGACAAAACATTCTGAACACATAATCTCCCCACAGAGAGCATGGTTGGATCCATGTTTTCCTAGGCAAACCATCGGTTTCCTGGTCTGCAAAGAACACACTAAAATAGCAGCGGACTTTTAAAACAAGAGCACTGCAAAAAAAAAAAAGAAGAGAAAAAAAAAGAAAAAAGGAAAAAGCCGGGTAAAAAATAAACTTAGGAATCGGATACAATGAGGACCACACAAGTTGTCTATAATCTGGACACAAGCCACGTGTAATACTGTACGCATACATACACAGCGGCACAAATTCTCACTCATGGATCGGGTCAAGTGTGACAGCAACCAATGAAAGGAGAATGGATCATGTTGCGTTCATCGACCATTTATAATCATTTATACTTAGCACCATTCTGTGTACTTTCCTATACATGTTAGTTACACTATAAGAGATATAACAACTATACCATATATCAACTTCTGAGACAGCTTTTACATATCAAACATAGAGCAAACAATTGTAGAGATCATTAACCATACTATTACATCTTAAAATAGCTTGCCAGACATCAAACACGGCACATAAGATCACTGAGATCGTTAACTACGCCATAAAATTCTTAAAACAGTGTCTAGATATCAAACATAGAGCATACAAACCACAGAGATCATCACTTCATAATTCTGAAGACAGACAAAAACTAAACAGCACTGAAACCACAAGCCATTTCACTTAAAATCTCTTGATTTCGAAAGAACAAAGACGTTTTGACAAAAAAAAAATCAGTCCAAAGCACATCTTGACCACGACAGGTGAATATGGGACAGGCAGTGTGTCCACAAAAAGCTAAAACCACTTTGTCTAGTTGACATGGTACACCCTATGTGAGTGAACATGGCACACCCTATGCGAGTGAACATGGCGCACCCTACGTGAGTAAACACGGCGCAGGTTTCCAGGTGGTAGTGAACACAGTGCACCCAATGTGAGTGAACATAGCACACCCTATGTAAGTGAACACAGCGCAGGCTTTCAAGGCTGGTGCAGGATTGCTCCCAGCTGCTTTGTTCGGCAGTTGAGGACAGCACTTCTCTGGGTCCTGCCCACACCTTTGATGCATCTTTTTCTTCTTTCAGATGTTCCAGACCCGATGTCCAGCATAGGAAGCCAAGACTCTGTGACCAGGCAGGTGGGATGGCAGGGAGCGGAAGGAGCGGAGGTTGGGGGGGGGGGGGGGAAGAGGGAGGGGGCGACAGGTAAAATAAGGTTAAAACGAAACAGGATGTGTTACTGCACTGAGTGTTGAGAAGACAGACCACACAATACCTGCAGCCTCACTGACTGACGATGCGAGTGCACCGAGCGTTGAGAAGACAGGCCACCACTACCTGCAGCCTCACCGACTGACGATGCGAGTGCACTGAGCGTTGAGAAGACAGGCCACACACTACCTGCAGCCTCACCAACTGACGATGTGAGTGCACTGAGCGTTGAGAAGACAGGTCACACACTACCTGCAGCCTCACTGACTGACGATGTGAGTGCACTGAGCGTTGAGAAGACAGGTCACACACTACCTGCAGCCTCACTGACTGACGATGTGAACCACAAGTCCACTGACGACCAAGTTTCTTTACCTTGGCTCCACGGTGAAGTCCAGTTAATGGAAGGGGATTCAGCGAAACACTTTGAAGAATGCAGGATATTTAAACAGTGAGGGGGAAAAAATGTCCAAAGATGGGGATGCGGGAAGGAGAGAGAGGAAGGGGAGGGTGGAGAGAGACAGGGGAGAGAAGATGAAAGGGAGGAGGGAGGGGGGTGGGGTGGGGTGGAGGGGCCGGTTGGATTCTCCTTAAATTAAATATATCACATGTTCCAATCTTTTCATCCGTGATGTCATTAACTTCTTTCGGGGGGGGGGGGGGGGGGGGGGGGGGGGGGGGGGGAAAAAAAAAAAAAGATGCAAGCACCACAGTCGCTGACATGCTTCTGGGTGCCATATCTAAATCACTACCATGTTGACTTGATTCAGCTTGATGTATACAAACACACTCACGCTAGTGTCTGTAATTCCTGCCTCTGATCACTGCAGCAGCTGTTCCTGGTCCTGTTGCAAAATGCTGCAGCAGCAGCAGCAACCACTGTCCCCGTTGCTGATGGTGGCAGCTGCAAAGCTAGGACCTCCTTTCAACACCTTCATCCAGCACTACACACGCCGCACACACATACAATGATAATAATGGCACAGTCAATGTCAGGTAGGTTACTCAAGGTCAGACCAGCGCCTTGGGCTAACATGTAGGTCAGACGTCTGCCAAGTCATAGCCACGAGACCCTCTTCTTCAATTCTCTCATCTTCTAGTCATTCGTTCCTTTATCTGCCAATTTTAAACTGCATGTAGCGTGGTCTCCAAACTTAGAGGATGTGGTGTGGAGTTTATGGACTAGTCCACACTCAGTGTCACCTCCTTGAAACTGAAGCCACATAGACAGATGTACTGTCAGAAACCTTGAGCTGCAGAAACCTCGTTGACCTTTCCCCCTGTGGGCGTCACTGAACGACACAACACAGGCACGACCCCTGGAGCCTTGGTGTATTGGTGAAATGTAGACTCCCACGAGAGGGGAAGAAGACATGCACCGACAGATTAGGCAGCTGGTTCTGAAACATCCAACATGGCAGTCCTACAATTGGCATCCTAACATCTGCAGGAAACTGTTCCAATTTCTTCAGTGCACAAACCTGCGCATGCGCACACACGCACACACACACACACACACACACAAAAGCATGCACACATACATGCACATCCACACACACAAGCATGCATGCACACATGCACATACACACACACCTGCGCTCCCATACACGCACAGGCCCAAACCCACACACCCCACATACACATGTGTACATGTACCACACACATACAATGACAATAATGGCACAACATACTCAAGGTCTCACCAGTGCGTTGGGCTAATGCTTAGGTCAGACACCGCTAAATCTGAGCCACAAGACCCTCTCTTAAATGTTCTCATCTTAATCATCGATTCATTTATCCATCAGCTTTCAATTATGCACAGTGTGGTCTCAAAACTTAGCAGATGTGGTGTAGTGTATAAGGACTAGTCCGCACACAGTGACACCTTTATGATCTGAAACTGAAACTTAGTGCTATTGGCAGTAAATGTATATTTCATTTTGATATGAAACCATTTCAAAGCATGATTTAATTAACACAGGAAAACAAATCCAAGTACATCACTCATTTGCGGCACTGGCTTGGGAAATCTAGTACAACCAAAGGAGTCAGCTTTCTTAAGTAGTAGATAAATGTGAACTGATTTAACATCTCAAACCTGATCTTAATACAAACATGTAACCTCACAAAATGTTCTGAATAATGAAAAACAAATCCCAGCGCTGATACTTCCTGGTTTTACCGCTACAAAAAAACATGTAAGACCACATTTTGCAGTTACCTTTTTCTCAGGCTTAACCAAAAAAAAAAAAAACAACAAATGCCACTATCAGACTAGGCGTGAAATTTTTCTCAAACATCAGGTTCCCACCAGAATCACATGGGCAAAAATCCACACTTTCAGACCAACCCTCACAGAGTGAGCAGCCCCAACGTCTACATTTTAATCACCCATTTCCACCTGCTATTCAATTTGCAGTCCTCTTTTCTTTCCTACAGAAGGAGGGAGGGACTGACTTTCACAATATTCAGTCAGACAAGTATGTCAAAAGAAATGTACTTCAAAAGGAATGCTGTGTCTTCTTCTGCTTACTGACAGAACAGGTGCCTGAGTAACAGTGAGAACTACAGGGAGGTAAGAAGCTTGCTCATCAGGTGTTTCAAACTGGAGAGGGTGAGCGATTCCCCACTGGCTGTCCTGGAAAGGTCGAAGGTCTCCTATGACCAGTTATCAAGGCCAAGTGGCTAACATCGCAGATTCCCAGCTGACGTTCAACACCCATCGGAGCCATTTATTTGTGGAATTTTTCCTGCCTCGGCTGACTCCAGCCTAGAGTTGACCTCACCATGGGTTCAGCTGGGAAGATGGGGACCACACAGTTGAGTTTTATTCGGCTGGAGAACAGCTGGCTTGAAAAAACCTGTGAAGAAGGACTGAGTGTAGGGGCTGCCAGCACCCTGATGGGGCACAGAAGCAATGCCTGGAGGGGGAGGGGGGATTCCATGGGGTCAAAGCCAGCCCCCCCCCCCCCCCCCCCCCCCCCCCCCCCCCCCCCCCCCCCCCCCCCCCCCCCCCCCCCCCCCCCCCCCCCCCCCCCCCCCCCCCCCCCCTCCCCCCCCCCCCCACCCCCCCCCCCCCCCCCCCCCCCCCACACACACACACACACACACACACACAAAATGAAACCTAAGCAATTTTGAACACGGTTTTGTGGTCTGTAAAACAATAAGGCAAATTACTATCCCCCTCCCCCCCCCACCCACCCCCACCCACCCACCCACACACACCCAAAATTAAAACCTAAGCAATTTTGAACACGGTTTTGTGGTCTGTAAACAGTAAGGCAAATTACTACTATGCAAGAAGCAAAGAAATCAAAGGAAAATAACTGAACACACACACATACAGTACACACACAAACACACACGGTGGCATATCCACTTAAATTTAATAGATTTACAAAAAAACATACAAAAGCAAAAAAGAAAAAGGAAAGAAAAAAAAAAAGAAAAAAAAAACCAACAGTTTTAAAACCGGTGTTTGTCTCGGCAGTTCTGCATACAACTGGTAATGAAAGAGGAAACATTTTGTGGTTCAACGTCTGTTCTGATGGTCTGTGAAGCTGAAACATTAGCAGGCCATGGTTCACCCTGAACATACATGGTAGTCTTTGGTGTCCGACTCACTTCATGAAATCTGATACATACCTGTGCTCGGATTACAAAGAACTCTCTTTGAAATGGTAGGGAAAGGATTAGTTGCATTGATTCAGCATACACATGAATTTTAACTGTCTGTTCTTTACACAGGAAGAAGTGATTTTTGCAGAACAGTGTCAAATTTTACAAGCCAAGTGTCACCAAAGTAATGACATCGATTTCATTTTGTATGTATGATCTCGGAGAACACATTAATTGTTTCTAATCATGTATATAATATTTGCCCACTCACAAAAGGCAAAGCCCTAAAAATTAGTTATTGTTGGAACTTGAAAACTGTAGCAGGCTCTCAATACTTTATACAGACCCAGTCACAAAAGGCAAAAGCACTAAAGAAAAAAAAGCATTTTTTTTCCTTTGGAACTTGAAAACTGTAGCAGGCTCTCCATGCTATATAATGACTAACTAACAGGGAGAAAAAAAGCACTTAAAAAAAAAAAAAAAAAAAAATTATTTCATTGGAACTTGAAAAAAAAGTAGCAGGCTCTCAACACTTTATACTGAACTTTTCACAAAGGGTATAGCACAAAAAAAGCATCCTCTATTGAAACCTGAAAACTATAGCTAGCTCTCAACACACTATACTTGCTCATTCACAAAGGGCAAAACACTGAAAAATCACTTTTTATAGGAACTCGAAAACTGTAGCAGGCTCTCATACTCTATATTCTACAGTTACCCATTCAAAGAAGGAAAAGCACTACAAAAGCATCTTTTTTTTAATAGGAACTTAAAAACTGCAGCCGCCTCTCAATACTCTATACTTACTCATTCACAAAGGGTAATGCACTAGACAATTCTTTCTTGTTGGTAAGTTGAAAACTGTAGCAGCCTCTCAATACTACATTCTCGCCGCGCCTTTTTGACAGGCTGCCTTAGGGCGGGCTGTTGGGGATGAACCGAACACCATGCTCCGTCACATAGCATGTCAACAGCAAAAAAAAAAAAAACAATTACCAACAAACAAATGAGCTGTTCTTCACCTTCAGCAACTTAATATCAAGGCTGCGAGTACAAAAAAAAAAAAAAGAGAAGAAAAAAAAAAAACACATCAAACAAACAAAAGAGCTGCTCCTCACCTTCAGCAGTTTGATGTCAATGGCTGTGAACAAACAAAAAAAAAAAAAAAAAACACCGACAAAGCAAAAGCTGATCCTCACTTTCAGTAGCTTATTGTCTATAGCTGTGAACAACAACAACAACAACAACAACAAAAGACCAGCAAGAGATATAAAAGAGCTAAGCTATCCATACCTCAACGCCCTAAATGCCGGAGGAGTTCACCAGACAGGAGCCACCCAGTCTTAGCCACTGTAGACCAGAGCACCTGTGCAGGTGCTTCAGCCCAAAGTTGGTGACGTAGGTGCACCTGTCCAGATGCAGGATGGCCAGCTGTCTGTGGGCGTACCTGCTGTCGGCAATGCACAGCAGGGAGTAGTCTGTGATCAGCTGGCAGCCACCCAGGTTCTGCAGGATGCACAAAGTGAGAGGGAGATTCTGCATGACACACGGACTGAGAGATTCTGCATGAGTGATGACACACTGAGAGATTCTGCAGGACACACTGAGAGATTCTGCAGGACACACTGAGACATTCTGCATGACACACTGACTGAGAGATTCTGCATGACACACTGGCTGAGAGATTATGCATGACACACTGACTGAGAGAATCTGCAGGACACACTCAGAGATTCTGCATGACACACTGAGACATTCTGCAGGACACACTGACTGAGAGATTCTGCAGGACACACTGACTGAGAGATTCTGCAGGACACACTGACCGAGAGATTCTGCAGGACACACTGACTGAGAGAATCTGCAGGACACACTCAGAGATTCTGCAGGACACACTGAGAGATTCTGCAGGACACACTCAGAGATCTGCAGGACACACTCAGAGAATCTGCAGGACACACTCAGAGATTCTGCAGGACACACTCAAGAGATTCTGCAGGACACACTGACTGAGAGATTCTGCAGGACACACTGACTGAGAGATTCTGCATGACACACTGACTGAGAGATTCTGCAGGACACACTGACTGAGAGAATCTGCAGGACACACTCAGAGATTCTGCAGGACACACACAGAGATTCTGCAGGATGGACAGAGACATTCTGCTCAGCACACACAAGAGAGACAGATTCTGCATGATACTCAGAGAGATTCTGTTCAATGTACAAAGAGACAGATTCTGCAAGAAACACAGAGAGATTCTGTTCAATGCACAAAGAGACAGATTCCGCATGACATACAATACAGATATTCTGCACAACGCACAAACAGATGGATTCTGCATGATGCACTGAGAGATTCTGCATGACACACAAAGAAACAGATTCTGCATGACAAACAGAAAGATTCTGCATGACACACAGAGACATTCAGCACAATGCACAGACCGACAGATTCTGCATGACACAGTGAAATTCTGCACCAACAACAACACATAAAGAGATTCTGTTCAACGCAGAGAGAGGCAGATTCTGCATGACACACAGACAGACTCTGCAAAACACACAAACAGGCAGATTCTGCACCGCACATGAACAGGCAGATTCTGCACAGAACACAAACAGGCAGATTATGTATGGCACACAAACAGGCAGATTCTGCACAGCACACAAACTGGCAGATTCTGCACAGCACACAAACAGGCAGATTCTGCACAGCACACACAAACTGGCAGATTCTGCACAGCACACAAACAGGCAGATTCTGCACAGCACACAAACAGGCAGATTCTGACCAGCTCATGGAGACTCTGATTCTTCCCTATGCAGAGAGAGACAGGTAGTGCCCAACATACAGTCAGATGGATTCTGCACAGAACAAAGACAGACTGATTCTATACAACACACAGATGATGAAGGCAATCAAATGAGAGACAGCATCTCACTTATGAAATATGAGGAGAAACAAAGACCGCACTTGACCAATGAAATATGAGAAGAAACAAAGACAGAGCTTTACCTATGAAATATGAGGAGAAAACAAAGACAGTACTTTACCAATGAAATATGAGGATAAAACAAAGTGCTTTACCTTTGAAATATGAGGAGAAAACAAGGACAGCGTCTTACCAATGAAATATGAGGAAGAAACAAAGATGTCTTACCAATGAAATATGAGGAAAAGACAAAGACAGCCCCATACCAATGAAATATGAGGAAATAACAAAGATAGCATCTTCCCAATGACATATGAGGAGAAAACAAAGATAGCATCTTCCCAATGAAATATGAGGAGAAAACAAAGATAGTATCTACCCAATGAAATGTAAGGAGAGCACAAAGACAGCGTCCTACCAATAAAGTATTAGGAGAAAATACAGAGAGCGTTTTTACCAATGAAATTGGAAGGAGAAAACACAGACAGCATCTTACCAATGAAATAGGAGGAGAAAACACAGACAACATCTCACCACACATCTTACCAGTGAAATAAGGAGAAAACACAGACAATATCTTACCAGTTACATGAGGATATCTTACCAGTTACACAGACAATATCTTACCAGTTACACAGACATCTTATCAGCAAAATGAGGGGAAAACACAGACAACAACATCTTACCAGTGAAATGAGGGGAAAACACAGACATCTTTACCAGTGAAATGTGGAGAAAACATAAACAACATCTTACCAGTGAAATAAGGAGAAAGCACAGCCAACATCTTACCAGTGAGTAGAGACTGGAGCAGCGGTTCACCAAAAATTTCACTGCCACGTCGCTGATCTGAAAGAAGACAAGACAATGACATTTCATTCCCCTTTCGTTAAAGATCTCACACACACACACACACACACACACACACACACACACCTCTCCCTCCCTCCCTCCCAAATCTTTCCTCTCCCTTACTCCCTACGCAGACATCCACACATAAAATGCTTACCGCAACTGTTACATGGAAAGTGTCAAACACCACAGTAGGTGGATAAGTCGTAGAACAAATAACATCCATTAACACTGCCAAGAGCACTTGTCACAAATCCACACTGCTAACCAAGCTGCTAGCAAAAGCTTGCTACGAATGCATGCTTACAACAACAAAAAAAATGTACTTCTCTTTGTGTTTATGCTACATACCATATAAACATTAAAAAAAAAAATTTGCAGTTGCATATATCCACACAGACATCAACATACAGCAGGATATAGGCTTTTTCGTTCAGGCATAAACTAATATATATGCATGCTCATTACAGACAGGCCTTCTGTGGTAGTTTCTGTCAACATGTACTGTGGTAGCATATATATGTCATCTCTTGCATCAAAATCATGCCCACCTACACGCACGCTGACTTACCGTACACCCTGCCATATTCACGTCTTGTAGTTCTCTGCAACCCTGAAACAGAAATCTGCCAGGTTCTAGATTTCCATTTGAACCAAAAAAAAAAAAAAAAAAAAGTTCCCCTCCCATCTCCTCCGTCTTGCCCCAATCCCAAGCCATCTCCCCCTATCCCCTCCCCTCCCAACCCCCTTCTCTTTTCACACAACTGCCCCCCCCCCCCCCCCCCCCCCCCCCCCCCCCCTTCCCTGTTCCCCCCTCTTAACCCCTCTCCCCTACTCTTATCCCATTCCTGTCCCCTTTCCCACACTCCCTGTTTCGAATCCCAACATGGCCTTGCTTCAGCACACTTTGGCGTTAAAAATGAGACTAATGTGACTGCCCGGCACCAAACTCATTGGCTCTTGACCTGTCCAGTGTGCTGACCAGTCACCGTGCCAGATTTGCAGGAGATCAGATGGAAATTGTGGATTTGTATGAAATGCAAGATGACAGACACATGCAACTTGCTTACATATTCTACACACACATGTAGCACACTCTGCCTGCGTGTCTTCTTGCTCCTTAAACTAACATAGTATCTATCTCTCTCTCTCTCTTTCTCTCTCCCTCTCTCTTTCTCTGTCTGTATTTCATGGTGTATGCTTAAGGGCCTTAACATCTCTAAGTATACTGCCAATGACTGAATAAGACACACATCCCTCAACACATCCTGAGGAAAGAATGGGCAAGGGGAAGAGGGGGAGGGGAGGGGGGGGGGGGGAGTGAGAACAGATACTATTTTTGAGCCCTCCAGTTACTGTCTCCAGGGACAGAGGGGTTGATGGAGAAGGTATCTTTCTCCACAGCATGCTCCAAACGCTCCTGCTCCTTCCAAAGGGAGGTCAGAGGGCCACCCCAAAAACCACTGTTTTGGTTTACAAGAAGGGTGCATGAACAGATCCCAGTTATCTGCCAGAAGCAGCAGTTCCATTGATACCAAAAAAAAACCACCACAAAAACCCTCAGAATTTACTCTGCCACCCAACATAAGAAACAAACGAATTACACAACAAATGCGATGCGTTTCAACCTGTCTGGTCTCCTGCAGCTACAATAAACATCATTTAATCACGACGATAAAAACGAAGGATGAACAATCACTTCTCTCCTTAATTTGGCGCAAGATGGATGTGGAACAACAACAAAAAAAGTTCACTTTTATTGTCTTGAATGTCGTTTGTCTTGCTTGCCTAAAGAAGACCAAAGAGGTTGAAACGCTTTGTGTTTGTCATGCAATTTAATTTGTTTGTTTGTTTTGTCTGCAACAGAGTAATTTATCTTTTAAGCTTGTTTCAAATTACCAGTAACTCCATGATGAAAAAGAAGCACTCTGTGTTGGAAAAAAGAAGGAATGCTGAAGAGGAAAAAAAAGGTGTGAAAATTACTGAATTGTTCTGTAGAATGTTTGTGTCTGACAATTGTAAAAACATCTCTACACAACCTCTGCATCCCTTACCCCAAATCAAGTAAAAACAAATCAAAATTAACACCAGTCTTCTTGTGATTTGAATACCATTCCTCTTCAATCCTGCCAGATCACCCCACCTAAAAAAAAAAAATATATCCCTACAAAGAAACCCGCCCTCTTGGAACCAGAAATAAAAGAAAGAAGATACAACTGTAAATGATACACCACGACAGAATGAATTTTTACACACAATAATACATTCTGCTCCACAACAATTACATCAAGAAACAGGGACAAGTCACAACACATGTACTCATGCCCATCTAGGCATACACATACATATAAGAACAGAAAAGGTTTTGTGTTGAGTACGCATAATTTGTATATAATCACTTATCATAGCTTCCACCGCAGTCACACTATTATATCATATTATATGATTTGCCTTTAGCCAAATAAATCTGAAACAGTTTAATCGTGCACTTAAAACATTCATGAAATTTTTCTTTTAAAAAGGAAGAACAAAAGGATTCTAGCTAAACTTGTCAAGATGAATGAAGATGATGACAAAATAATACTTAACCCTCTTGACCATCGAGCGCCCGCTAGCGCCCGGCCGAGTCACACAGCCGAAACGCTGAGCGCCCGCCAGCGCCCGGTAAAACACGTGGCAACAATGGGCGCCGCCATGTTCTCGTAGAAAAGTAAGTCTCGCGAGAACATGACTTCCTTCTTCCTGTAGCCATTTACTTCCGTTTGCAAAAAAACCGCGAGTCGATACGTGCCGTGGTTCTCGAGTTACGAATTTTTAAAGTTTTGAGGTCAAAATGCCGTTTTTCACCGTGGCTAACCTTGAGTTCTGCCGTTCTTTAATGAGATTTAGTGATGGAGATACTGTGTTTTGTAGGATTTACGGCATAAGACTTAGTGAAAGTGCTGGGTAGTGAAGCTAGAGTGACCTAGATTTCGACTGGGATGAAGTTCCAGGTATGATGAACAACAATTCGGAAGAAAGTTCTGAAGAAGATTTTTTTTTTCCCCGAGTAAATGGCTCATGTGACATTCTTCAAACTTACGATATAGCAACATATATTCGTAGGAATTTTTAAAATTATTTTCATTTCGTTATTTCCTTTCTTCTCTTTTAAATTAATTTTTTTAATTGGGTAACCATGTTCAAATTACGGAGTTACTTACCTTGCCGACGGTTTTCGGTGTAACTAAGCTCAGATAAGTGCATACTGAAGAGGGTTAAGCCAGTATGAGCAGGTAACGAAATATTATCACCTCTAAACTTACCCTGGTCAGCTTGTCAACACCATCATCCGAGATTTCCGGACCATCTGCAACATCTAAAAATCTGATACACACACACACACACACACACACACACACACACACACAGAGATACATGTTTCAGATATGATTCATCAGGTCATAATCTACCTATGTCGTCAGTATTCACTACACATGTGCAACTGGGGAAGTACTGGAACACAAACATTAAAGACACACCAAATATTCATGCAGGATGTCAACTTGAATGGAGCAAAACAAAAAAAAAAGAAGCAAAAGGCCACCTTCATAATTTTGGCATGACTTTCATTCAAATAGATTCGCTTAAATCAATCAAGAATAATCAACTCCATCAACCGGATTTTATCATCATACGATTTTACTGTTGGCATAGAATTCCTGTTGGCCTGATCTTTTCTTCCTCATCTCTAGCTCCGACTTGAGCAAAATGACCCACAGATGCTACAAAGGGGTTAACGACTGCCTCTCACAGCAAAAATGACCCACAGATGCTACAAAGAGGTTAACGACCGCCTCTCAAAGCAAAATGACCCACAGATGCTACAAAGGGGTTAACGACCGCCTCTCACAGCAAAATGACCCACAGATGCTACAAAGGGGTTAACGACCGCCTCTCACAGCAAAATGACCCACAGATGCTACAAAGGGATTACGACCGCCTCTCACAGCAAAATGACCCACAGATGCTACAAAGGGGTTAACGACTACCTCTCACAGTAATCCATAAGGATCACTGATAATTTTTCCAGAACATGGTCTGTTGGCCTCACTGCGCTCTAAGAGCAGTCTCCAGGTGAAACTCTGGGACTTGTAAACTGGCTGCAAGATGATTGAAATAAATGAATTATTACTTTCAATGAACAAGCTGACTGGATGACTGCTGAAGAGTAAGGGACAGACGGTGGAGAGGCGGGGGTGGGGTTTGGAAGAAGGAGGGGGGTGGGTTTGGAAGGAGGGGGTAGAGATATACCCACACATATGTCAGACCCATGTATGCTGTTGTTTTCTTTAGGATCCACAAAC
>JADBJO010003980.1:109986-137486 GCA_016801955.1 Conus betulinus | reverse complement strand
GTCTTACACGGATTCATGTTTAAGGTAAGCTCTTCAATGTGAGAGAGGAAGAGCGACAGAATGAATCACTTACAGGACAGCCGGCCAGGTTGAGTCTTTTCAGACCAGAACAGTTGGAAGACAGTTCCTTGATGCTCTTGTCCGTGATCTGAAAATGACCGCCGCCACGCTGATTTGTATGATGCATTCATCACCATTACAACCAATATCTAAACAGACTTCGAAGTAAATAGTGATGATAAAGCAGAATCTTTTAAGCTGCCTTTGAAATACAGTGTACAGCCCATCTCCTGAAGGTTCAGAGAAATAAAAAAGTGACTGTGTACATAAAAGTGTCTGCATGTTGTGGTATATATATATATATGTACATTTGTGTGTGTGTGTGTGTGTGTGTGTGTGTGTGTACACGTGCCTGTGTGCATGCATGCGTGTGTGTTGTATGTATGTCTCAGTATGCTTTTCTTTTCTTCTTCTTTTTTTTTTTTTTTTAATCACAATCTATTGCATACAGATCAAGTTTAATTTACATCATCTGCTGGTTCAGATTTGTATCTTCAGGATTTGCTTTAAATGTGACCTCAGCTTCCTAAACAATTTATAATTATGGACGTTTCTTTGAAGTCCCAGAGCTGTCCCAAAAGCGCAAGCGGCTTCCAGCCTTGTTCAGAAATTGTCTCCGGAATGTTCCGTTCAGCTTGACTGGTTTATGTCTTATATTGGGTCTTGATTTTTCTTTACTGTTCCGATCTGACTGACTGAACACAATACATCATGGTTCCCACACTTTCTACATGGCTCCAAGCATTTCATTCAGCTCTGCTTCATCAGGATACGCAAAACCTTTCTGGAGTATTCCACTCTGTTGATGGGCAGTGCTTTGCCATTTTTTCTTGAACTTTGGATTTGACATACTAAGAATAGTCAGGGTTTGGAGAATGAAAGAGCGAGTGATCAATGAACACTGTAAAAGTTGAAGAGATCTCTTCTATTTGAGACTGCAGCGACAAGTCATATAAAGGTTGCTTTGTGTGAATCTGTTGACAAGTCATATAAACACTGCTTTGTGTGAAACTGTTGACAAGTCATATAAACACTGCTTTGTGTGAATCTGTTGACAAGTCATATAAAAACTGCTTTGTGTGAAACTGTTGACAAGTCATTTGAACATTGCTTTGTGTGAAACTGTTAACAAGTCATATGAACATTGCTTTGTGTGAAACTGTTGACAAGTCATGTGAACATGCTTTGTGTGAAACTGTTGACAAGTCATATGAACACTGCTTTGTATGAAACTGTTGACAAGTCATATGAACATTGTTTTGTATGACACTATTGTGACAAGTCATATGAACATTGCTGTGCGAGTATTCTGTTGAAAGTGATCTCCCTTGCATCCTTGAACAGATCCTCAAGCATAGGCTCAAAGATTGTCCCTTACATTTCATGCTGTTTGCATGATGTTTTTAGTTTTTCAGCAACTTTTTTTCCTCTCCACACTTTCATTTTGTTTCATTCTACTACTCTTCGCTGGCTGCTTTGGGGGTGCTGTTGGATTCTTTTTTAAAACCCTTGGTGGTAAGAACACCACAGAATTATGGACTGTGGTGTGTCTCTATTTGAAACCAAGAGCACAAGCACAATCAGCTGCGTCTGAGGAGTCCAATCCAGCAGCCAAAATGTCTAGAAGCAGTGATGTAAGTAGATCTAGGAGCAGGTGATGTAAGTAGATCTATCTTGAAGAATGATTATGATGGTTTCCTTATACAGCTAAGTAAAGGGTTTCCATATTTACAATATAATTTTATAAATTATGTGCCTACTCTCTTCTTCACTCATTTTATATTTAAGTTTACATCTTTGTCAAATCATTACTAGTATGTAATCATGAAAGGTTTGACAGCCTACACTTATTTTCTCTGACTACTTGATTATTCAACATTTTCAGTTGAAAATGAAGCCAAAATCTTATAAAAGGTGGGAAGTGGTAAATGATTAACAAATGGGGTCATTCTTGCTTCCATCATGAAATAAAACACTGATCCGGGTCATTCTTGCTTCCATCATGAAATAAAACACTGATCCATAATTTCCAAACCAATGCTCATTATGACATCAAATTGTCAGCAGAAATGACAATACAGAGCAAACAAATCCACACATCCCCTTTTAAGGGTTCCCTATTGCCATACCCCCCAACCCCATTTCTGTTCCCATCAACACTGTACTTACACCAGTATCATGGGCAATAAACTCGGTGATTTTTCGACAGTACTGTGTAATCGTGCCGACCGAACTGTCGGTTAGCATCTCACACACGGATATGTCGATGCTTTCCAGGTTGTGGCAACCCCAGCTGGAGAAGGAATAATCACATCTTGGGGAATTAATCATCAACATTCTCCGTATCATTCATTGTAAACATAGCAAATGTCATAAAACACCACCAGTATAAAAAAAAAAAAGCGACTACCATGACAATTAAGTGTTGACACACACATAGCTATATCTCCAAAATTAACTTGAAACGTAAACTTGCATGCAACATGCAATAATGAAAGAACTAGAGAAAACTGTTGACAGTGAATTGAGAAACTAACTCTGGGGCATGTATGAGCGTGCACCCCCCCCCCCCCCCACCCTCCCTCCACTCCTGAATCTTATTTCTCTGTCTCATTCCTTACCACCACCACCACGTCACACACGTATGCCGCGCACAAACCCACATGCACCATACACACACTCGATCACAGCAAAATCAAGAATGCAAGTTTTATTTTGAACATTTTCATACTTAAAGCAGTCCATAAGAAATACAAGAAAACTATGATTAGTTTTATTCTTGAAATCTGTACAAAGTAGCAAACAAATGAACTGAACCACTGTCAGCCATTGTCAAAACGCTCTACAATTTCTGCTATCAAGTATCGATATATTTTGTTGATATTCTTTTTTTTTAACCTTGACTTTTGCAATTGTAATTTTTCAACAAGCATTCTTGATTCTCTTAACAATATAGACAAGCACATTATTGGGATCCTTAAGCATTGCAAAATCAAGTAATGATTTAAGTTGTGAGCCATGATGCCAGATGTAACACCTTTCAACATTGCCTAACGATGTCCATCACCAGGTGCAAGATTTGACACCTTTTGACATTGCCTAATTATGTAATCAAAACTTGGAAGAAAGCCTTGGGTGCTGGGGGATGAGGGGGTGGGAGGGTGGGGGAGAAAGGCAAGAGGTGTGTGAAAGGGAGGAGTGAAGAACAGGGAGGAGAGGGGAAGGCAAAGATGTGAAAGGTTGGGGGGGGGGGGGGGAGGAGGGGGGGGGGGGGGGGGGGGAGGGGGGTGGGAGGGGAGCAGAACAAACAGTAGACACAAAAAAGGCATCAAGAGCGAAGAGAGAACTGAACCAAGAAAACAGGCAGAAACACAGAAACACCCAGGCTGTATGGTAAATGCCATCAAACTCAAGCAGAAGTTTAAAGCAACATCCAAGCTGAAGTAGAGAGCAGCAAACAATAGAAGAACAGCAAACAGCACAAAAATAAAAAGCAACAAACAGCAGAAGTAGAGTGCAGCAGACAGACAGAGGTAGAGAACAGCAAACAGCAGAAATAAAGAGCAACAAACAGGCAGAAGCAGACAGAGCAGCATGCAGGCGGAAGTACAAAGCAGGACACAGACAGAAGTGGAAAGCAGCAGACAGACAGAAGTGGAAAACAGCAAACAGGCAGAAATAGAGAGCAGCAAACAGGCAGAACTAGAGAGCAGCAAACAGACAGAAGTGGAAAACAGCAAACAGGCAGAAGTAGAGAGCAGCAAACAGGCAGAACTAGAGAGCAGCAGACAGACAGAAGTGGAAAACAGCAAACAGGCAGAAGTAGAGAGCAGCAAACAGGCAGAACTAGAGAGCAGCAAACAGGCAGAAGTGGAAAACAGCAAACAGGCAGAAGTAGAGAGCAGCAAACAGGCAGAAGTAGAGAGCAGCAAACAGGCAGAACTAGAGAGCAGCAAACAGGCAGAACTAGAGAGCAGCACACAGGCAGAAGTGGAAAGCAGCACACAGGCAGAAGTGGAAAACACAGCACACACAGCTGAAGTGGAAAGCAGCACACAGGCAGATGCAGAAAGCAGCACACAGGCAGATGCAGAAAGCAGCACACAGGCAGATGCAGAAAGCAGCACACAGGCAGATGCTGACAGCAGCACACAGGCAGATATGCTGACAGCAGCACACAGGCAGATGCAGAAAGCAGCACACAGGCAGATGCAGAAAGCGGCACACAGGCAGATATGCAGAAAGCAGCACACAGGCAGATGCTGACAGCACACAGTTAAAAGTGGAAAGCAGCCGACAGACGGAAGAAAGAGGAAAAGACTAGGAGGGACTACCTGATGCTGAGGAAGCCACAGTCCGTGATCAGGGTGCAGGAACTGAGGTCCAGCTTCTTCAGACGAGGGCAATTGTTACCTATACTCTTACAGACCCTGCAAAACACCCTACTCAATGTCTCCCTGCGCAATGCAGCACACACACACACCAAGCCATGCACACAGACTGTCTACCAGCGCAGTGTGGCACACACACACCCGAGTCAGACACACAGACTGCCTACCTGTGCAGTGTGGCACACACACACCCGAGTCAGACACACAGACTGTCTACCTGCGCAATGTGGCACACACACACCCGAGTCAGACACACAGACTGCCTACCTGTGCAGTGTGGCACACACCCACCCGAGTCAGACACACAGACTGTCTACCTGCGCAATGTGGCACACACACACCCCCGAGTCAGACACACAGACTGCCTACCTGTGCAGTGTGGCACACACACCCAAGTCAGACACACAGACTGCCTACCTGTGCAGTGTGGCACACACACCCAAGTCAGACACACAGACTGCCTACCTGTGCAGTGTGGCACACACCCCAAGTCAGACACACACAGACTGCCTACCTGTGCAGTGTGTGGCACACACACAAAGTCAGACACACAGACTGTCTACCTGTGCAGTGTAGCACACACACACCCCAAGTCGGACACACAGACTGTCTTCCTGCGCAGTGTGGCACACACACAAAGTCAGACACACAGACTGTCTACCTGTGCAGTGTAGCACACACGCACCCCAAGTCAGACACACAGACTGTCTTCCTGCGCAGTGTGGCACACACACAAAGTCAGACACACAGATGGTCTACCTGCGCAGTGTGGCACACACACAAAGTCGGACACACAGACTGTCTACCTGCACAGTGTAGCACACACACCCAAGTCATGCACACGGACTGTCTACCTGCGCAGGGTAGCACACACACCTCCCAAGTCGGACACACAGACTGTCTACCTGCGCAGTGTAGCACACACACACACACCCCCAAGTCAGACACACAGACTGTCTACCTGTGCGGTGTGGCACACACACCCAAGTCATGCACACAGACTGTCTACCCACACAGTGTAACACACACACCCCAAGCCATGCACACTGACTGTCTACCAGCGCAGCATGCACACACACCCGAGTCATGCACACAGACTGACAGCAACTCCCACGATGCAATGAAAAGCAAAATTGTAGAAGGCATTGTATCCGTATCTTGATTTAATAACACATGACAAATTGATTGGAGTTGTCAAAGTGATTTACAGTTTCTAACACACATTTTTCGATTTGCAGTATAACAGTAAAACTGATGATATAAAATTCATCTGTTCTAAAACTATCTCAAGCTGTGTCATAATAATAAAAAAAAAAAATGCAATCATAACTAAAATCATTATTGAAACTGAAGCACAACTGATTTGAAATTAAAAAAAAAAAAAAAAAGAATTTCATGAAGGCCTCGCATCACTGCCAAAATCTGGGAAGCTCTGAAATTCTTTGAATTATTTACAAATGCGACGATCTGAGACACTGCTTTTCAAAATACCTGAGATCTCACACACTGTCTTCAGAAATACCCGAGATCTCAGACACTGTCTTCAGAAATACCCGAGATCTCAGACACTCCTCAGATAATACTGAGATCTCAGACACTGTCTTCAGATATACCGAGATCTCACACACTGTCTTTAGAAATACCTGAGATCTGACTCTGCCTTCAGAAATACCTGAGATCTGACTCTGCCTTCAGAAATACTGAGATCACAGACACTACCTTCAGAAATACCCGAGATCTCAGACACTGTCTTTAGTGAACAGCCTGTACACACATAACATTTTGATTGATTGCAGCTCAATTTGGTTGCGTTTGTTTTTCAGTGAACATAACAAACTACTAAATCAACCAAGTGCTATTTCCAGCCCAATATTGACTTACGGTTCCACAAAAACAGGATTAGAAAAAAAAAAATGTACACAATGCGCTATGATTAGATGCTGTTCAATTTTCATTCCAATACCCCTTTCATTATAAAAGTCATAATCATATAATTATAATAATACTTTGTTAAGAGAAACAGCCCAACAAACAAAAAAAAAGTTCATTTGAGTAATCCACTATTGGATTAGAGGTTTTAAAATCTCAGATTCCAGTTTCAAACAATTACCTTTTCTCTTTTACTCTCTCACACAGACTTTAATCACTCTTGTGTACTTACTCGTCATTGACCTGATTGCAGGAACTCAGGTTCAAGGCCTCAATGTTATTGCAATTCACCATGAGCGAACTGCAACAAGTGAAAAATATTCCTCTGACAAATACTTCACACATGACCTTCACACATAACCTCCATAAATGAAACAAAGAGCAAAAAAAAGTTAAAAACTGGAAAATGCTTTACACAGAAGATCCAGGTAAAAAACCAAACTCAACTAGCAATAGACACATTTCATGAGAACAAATGGAAAACACTAGCCTTATTTACTAAATTCAACAATCTATATAATGCTGTTGGTGATAAACTGAATCCATGTCTGCTGTTAGAACAACTTTAATCTTCAATGTTTAAAACAAAAAAAAGACACCACTGTCATGTTTGTGGGTGATTAACGCTACCCTTCATAACTGACATACAACACAAACTCCTGGAATACAACAGAACAGATTCTCAGGGTTTATTCTACAATGAACAACTGGGGATGAGGGACATCTGTCAGGACTGTCTTCTTGCCCCAAGGCTAGGCGACTCAAGTGTGGTAAAACAGCACTGCTTTGGAGTTATGGGCGTGTGTTTGTTTCATCATGGGGGCAAAAGTTACCCTACTTGTTTGTTATTTACTGTTCCCTGCCTCATTTTCCATTTACTTTCATTTCAATTAAATTGAGGTTACCTGTATTTGTTCCTGTTTGTCTATGTACTTGTCTTGATTAATTTCAAGATCAAAATGGCCGCGCCAGTCTTGAATAAATACCAATTTGTATTTGTTCATTTCTCCAATTGTTGATGCTGTGTGGATGTGCCCGGTACGGGGTATATAGTAAGGTTGGATGGAGCATCCTTTTGGGGGATGTTTCCTTGTTTGTTCTGTGCGTCTTGTGCTGTCATATCTGCTAGGCCATTCCATGTTGTAAGCAGCATTCCTCTGGAGTTATGAGCATGTATAAATTTGTTTCATCATAGGAGCAAGAGTTACCGTACTTGTTTGCTATTCTTGCACCAAGTCTTTGTCTCTCTCTTTAGGTGGGAACCTTCCTTTTTTGGCCAGTCTTATCATCATACATACAAAAGACATTATTGGGTAACAACACCGTAGGATGGACACATGCACATGACAGACTAAAGGATTTATCACAATGATGGTAGGATCACATGAAATTGAACAAGCAAGGATGGCCCTTGCACAAAATATGCATGGAAATAAAACAGGGACATTTCTTCCCACAGAAACACTATCGGGCCATTGCTGACTTCATGGTCTTCACCTGCAATGCTAAATTTGTATGGACAATAGTGACCTTTCACCTCACACAGTCACTGTGTGGCCGTTCTTGATTTCTTGGCTTTTACAATAAACAATGAATTTGTGCACTTGAGCCTGTGGAGTTCGATCCCAAGCTGCCTGACGAAATCCCAAGGAATGAAACGCACGTTTTGCTGTTGTTTTCATCTCAAAATCTTCTCACCACACTTAAAACAAATCACCAGCCACCATGGCAAGGTGGTTAGCATCGCGGACTCCTGGCTGGAAGGTCCTGGGTTTGATTCCCATCAGAGTCATGTGGGATATTTCTACCCCGACCAGCTCCTACCCCAAGTTAAACAAAGTAGGTGGATATTGTTCCCTGGTTAGGATTGAAGTGTAAGATGATTTACGGTGCATCTTACTACCGCGTTTCTTAGATCAAAGGCATAAGATGATTTAAGGAGTGTCTTATTATCGAGTTTCTTAGACCAAAGGCATAGAACAAAGCAAGTGGATATGGTTCCTTAGTTGAAATCAAAGTGTAAGATGATATCAAGTATGTCTTACTACTGTGTTTCTTATTTTGTGTCGGCACAAAAGTTAGAGCAGAGTGGCAAAATGGCAGCAGCTTGCAAGGGTTTTACATGGCACTGTCACTATGTCAGTTTTCGATTTCAGTTTTATGGAGGTGTCGCTGTATGTGGACCAGTCCATGTAAGCTACACAACCTCTGCCTTGTTCTTTGGAGTTTTTCAAAACTTTGCCAAGGCAGTGCTAGCATTAAACTCAACAGTTTTATTCTTTGGAGAAAACGTCATACGTTTGCTGATTGGTAAAGCACGCACACACACACACACACACACACACACACACACACACACACACACACACACACACACACACCTATACACATATAATTAGTAGTTTGTCAGCAAGTCTTCGAAAATCATCTTTTCCCTAGCTGAACATTCATAGATTTTATACATTTACTGCTTTTTCCTGTTTTTGAACACTTTGATAGCGGTGACAGGCCAGCTATTCCAGTTTCATCCAAACGAATAGTGACAGAGGTGAATTTAACCGATATTTTTTTTTTTTTTTTTTTTTTTTTTTTTTTTGTCGCAAGCAATATGAAAGACAAAGACTCCAAACAAAAAAAGGCAGAAGTGCTCTAAAACAAGCAGGTTTCAGAACAACTCACCTTGGTAGAGCAAGACTGCAGTCCTATCAGGTAACGCACTGTATTCTTCCTATTCATATTAAGACGTGATGTCAGAGAGTTGCTGCCCTTGGAATGCTGAGCAACCCATGTTAAAGCTTTGCAACCTTAATCTCCTTTTTTGTTTATGAAAACTAAAACTGCAAATAATTTTGGGATGCAGTTTCCAATTTGGGTACATCACGCTATCTTGCCTTACATTTATGGCAACTTTCACGTGCTGTTAATTTTGTTTTCCAAATTAGAGACTGATTGAAAAGAAATTACCAGAGTGTGAAAGGAATCCAAAGGACAAACTGTGAGAAGATGAAAGCATCTCAAACGACAAAGAACCTTCTTGGCAATTAATTTTAAAATCAAACCAACTGAAGAGGGAAGTTTTTCAGGGGAGCTAATTTATGTTGTGTTATACTAAAATAAATGATAATCATAATGAAGATTTTAAACCCACTGCATTTAATTAGATTTTACGTAAATTACACACAAAAAAATGATGAATCAACTCAATTACTAGTAAAGTTATACTTTTGTAAGTATATCAAAGACAGATGCTATGTTAATTTATAAAGTCATATATTGTGCGCCCAAATAAAAACTCAAAACACATTCTTGCACATTTTGAAACAGAAATTGTTTCTCTATCTTAACATTCATACAAAGGAGTGACATGGTCAAGACATACCCCAAGGACGTGACGGAGATGTTCTGACATTCTCTTACGCTTATCTCTCTGAGAAACCTCCCACAGCGCAAGGATATCTCTCGTATCTCTGCATCCTGTACACATATATCCACATGTACATTCTCAAATCACAAACATCCTTGCCTTCTTAGTAATTACAGAAATTCCTTGTATCAAAATGATATTGTTTACATCTATGCATCCTGTATGCATCCAGCTAAATATGTTCTCAAATCACATGCATGCATGCATGTCATCAGCTCTATGCATATACACAGAAACATCCTCCTTTTTCCTACAGAATTAAGGACCTGCCATCCAGAATGATACACACCAACTTTACTTTCCATCTTGAAACAAACACAACACTAAACCACAACATATACTTTAACAACACTAAACCACAACATATACTTTAAAAAAATGTAATAAACCATCCCACCAACAACACTTAAAACTGCATCAACATATACTGTAAAAAATCAGTAATAAACCTTCCCAACAAAATAAACCACATAACATAAAAACAATAAACCATCCAACATATCAACATATACTTTAAAACTGTAATAACCCATCCTGACAACACTAAACCACATCAACATATACTTTAAAACTGTAATAAACACCATCCTGACAACACTAAACCACCACACAACACATGCTTTAAAACTGTAATAAACCATCCTGACTGACAACCACTAAACCTGTACAGCAACACTAAACCGTATCAGCACACGCTTTAAAACTGTAATAAACCATCCCAGTCATGAGGGCTGGAGAAGCTGGAAAATTATCACACAAGCTAACAGCACTTGGTGCATCATCAATCGAAGCTGTAAGAACAAAAACAAAAAGTTTTTTTTATGTTAGGACAGCTCTGGAGAGCTGTCAAATAAGACACCAAAAAGCCGACAATAAACTGAAAACTACACACAAAGCAAACCAACCACCAAACACAAAACAAACAACAGGACACTTAAAAGCACACAATGAGACAACAGAAAAGCCAACAATGAAAAAACAACTGAAAGAAAAAACTGTCAGAAAACAACACACACACACACACACACACACACACACACACACACACACACACCAAGGCATGCTATAAAAAACAAAAAGACTATGAGCAGACAACACAAACAAAAAACCTAGATAGTATTATTACAATAAAAAGAAAACAACATGGCGACAGTCTGATTTCAATATCATTAGCATAGGACTACAAAAGGCAGACAAAGAGAGATTAAAAAACAACAAACTGATAAAACTGTAACGGATGACAAAATCAGCCACTTGACGACAGTCTACCTATGTAACAGTCTGGCTGACAAACCAAAGTGAGGCATGCTGGTATAGACCAATTTTCACCCAGTCCCAAAACACAAGCTCGCAGATAAATCATCAAGCTTCTTGAATTATCCAGGCCTCTGAGTAACTAAGATCACAAATCACAACAATGTGCTAAAACAAGCCGAAAAATAAACATCAAAAAGACCAAGCCGAAAAATAAACATCAAAAAGACCAATCTTAAATGAATGTTAGCATACCGCCAAGAGAAACGTGGACAAACGAGTCACAAGACAAAACATGACGTGTTTCGACCTGTTAGGTCTTTTTCACAATAGGACAATGAAAATGAACAAATTTGTCGCTTAGCTAAGATCCAATTGATAAATCCAAGCTAAGTGACAAATTTGTTCATTTTCATTGTCCTATTTGTTTGTGTCTTGCCTGAAGAAGACCTAAGAGGTCAAAACATGTTGTGTTTTGTCTTGTGACTCATTTGTCCACGTTTCTCTGGGCGGTTCGCTAACATTTATTTAAGATTTGTTCAGATTTCCGCCTGCAGTCGTCTCACTTTGCAACTGGATCAAAAAGACACAAAGATGATCAAGCATGGAAGAACAGTCACACGATGACAGGCTGACAGATTGTTGAGAAAAACACAGATTTTGAGAAAAACACATCATCAGCCTGGTACTGTGTTATCTCTTCTTGAGCAAAACTGAATCATGAAAGTGTTTTTTCTTGCTTGGTTCCAGATCCTGATTTACAAGTTATATCAATATATAGATAGATAGATAGTCAGACAGATATGAAAATATGGAGAGAGAGAGAGAGAGAGAGAGAGAGAGAGAGAGAGATCCAAGCAAATGCTGCTTTGCAGAATTCTTAGCTCTATCAGCATTTATGTGACTGACATTGCTTGGATTACTAAACAATTACTCCGACTGTTGACACCCTTATGACCTCCCTTGCATCCTTAAACGCATCCTCAAGCCTAAGGTTTTCCTCCATAGGTTTTCCTCTCCACATTTAATTCTCTATAAAAAAAAAAAGGATTATTTTCATTTTTCAACAACTTATTTCTTTACTGTCCTTTCTCTTCATTTTACTTCTACCCTTCGCTGGCTTTTTTGAGATGCTGTTGGAAGCTGGTTTTCAATCCTGGTGGTGAAAACACCACAGAATTATAGACTGTGGTGTACCTATATTTGATGACAAGGAAAACTATGATACCGTTAGCTGAGTCTCTCTGAACAAAAAATCTCTGAACAGACAATATTAAACACCGTTTAGCGGAGTCTCTCTGAACAGACAATATTAAACAGGTGTGTGATTCTTACATAATACAAAGAAATATTTTTTCACATTTAAACAAAATATTACATCTGAACTGTTTTTGTGATCTGCTTTCAACATGATTATTACTACCTTGTACTAGCTTTAAACCTACAACCAGGATGTTCAATAATGCATAGATAATAAATTCACAAATAAATTATACACATCAATAATAAAGCATAAAAAATATTTAAGTAAAAAAAAGTAATGTTGAAGTGATAGTAATGTTACTTCAGTAAGAAAACAAATTTTTCAATGAGTGGAGTACATCAGCTCTTGTGACGCCTTTGTTTCAATCTCTGGTAATCTGATAAGCAGAATTAAGAGGTCATAACACTAAAAAAACTTCTGTGTGATCTCTGTGGAGTTACTTACCCCTAAAGACCTGCGCTGCTCATGCAGGTCCACTCTCTGCCATGCTTCCGCATCCAGAGCCAGAATGTTCCAGAGCTGTGCACAGACAGAAAGCACAGAACAGAACACTGCTGTGTACATGTTAGACAAGAGATGTTGAACACACAGACACAGCTGTGTAATAAAGTTAATTTCGCATCCAGAGCCAGAATGTTCCAGAGCTGTGCACAAACAGAAAGCACAGAACACTGCTATGCACATGTTAGACAAGAGATGTTGAACACACAGACACAGCTGTGTAACAAAGTGAATTTCGCATCCAGAGCCAGAATGTTCCAAAGCTGTGTACAGACAGAAAGCACAGAACACTGCTATGTGCATGTTAGACAAGAGATGTTGAACACACAGACACAGCTGTGTAACCAAGTGAATACACAGATTGATAATACTACTCTGTTAGGTCTTTTCTCAAGCTCCCAAACTCCATGGCAGAAATAAATCATCTGTGTGTTGGAGACATGACTCTTTCACTTCCTAGAAAAAGACACGCACACTTCAGACACTAATCACTGTTGACATGATAAAATTCATACCTGCATCTTCCATAATAAATTTTATAAACTTCGCATAACACTTGCACATAAGAAGATGCATACTTGTTTATGTCCCATAATAACTACACACTTGCATTCTATGTGGTGTAAAGCACAGGGCGAGTTCAGACTGTGTATATTTCACATCCTCCTCTACTCTATCTATACATGTGAAGCATGAGCAAAAAAAAAAAAAAAAAAAAAGTAAAGTGATTTTGTATGCTGCCATGGACAACAACAGTTGTGCCCAGGGTGAGCTAAATAAACGTCTGGCCATATTTCCACATTCATATTCAATATAAACGTCTGACCATATTTCCACATTCATAGTCAATATAAACGTCTGACCATATTTCCACATTCATAGTCAATATAAACGTCTGGCCATATTTCCACATTCATAGTCAATATAAATGTCTGGCCATATTTCCACATTCATAGTCAATATAAACGTCTGGCCATATTTCCACATTCATAGTCAATATAAACGTCTGGCCATATTTCCACATTCATAGTCAATATAAACGTCTGGCCATATTTCCACATTCATAGTCAATATAAACGTCTGGCCATATTTCCACATTCATAGTCAATAACAGTTTTCATGATGTGGCTTATTTCTGCTTGTCAACGAAAACACAAGATATGGCCAGATCAAATGTCTGTATCACACCTCCCATGTCTCTTGTACACCCCTGTAACTGAGCCATCACCACCCATCCCATCTCCCCCCTCCTATCAGCTCCAAATTACATACTGTATTTAAGACAGAGACCGAGAGTCAGAGAGACAGACAGAGAGACAGAGACAGAGAGAGAGAGAGAGCATTATCTAAAGTCAGAAACAAATCAAAATTCAGTCTTCTGGACAGACACCATAAAAGTGTAACTGGTAAATTTTCCCATTAAAAATCAAAACAAACCACTCACCTTACATACTTGTGCACAGCGGCACAACGACAGCACGTCAAGATACGAAAATATTCTGAAACCATCACAGGAAAACAAAAGAGAAAAGATTAAATACTACTAGTCAGCATGGTCGAACACATGACGTTTAGACAGGACATTTTTCACACACATTAGTAAGAGAATATGAAGCCAGTCTGTGTAGGTTTTCTTTTTTTCTTTTCTATTTTTTAAAACTATTATCTCCTGAAACTTACAAAAACAAATTCTTTCTTTTTGCGTGCGTTTGATTCTAAACTGTACATTATTCAATTTCCTTTGACAGAAATATGCATGATCATGCCACACTGGATTTTAGCAAAATGTGTTACCTTTCGACGCTGCCATTCATTTTCTCAGGCAATTTAGAGGAATACATGTCAAACTCAATACAGCATGTTGCATGCAGTTGCAATTCTTAAAAAAAAAAGGATACATTCCTTCAAAATATTACGAATGAAACATCTTCCTGTTTGGGTGCAATGTCATCCAGTTCCTCCTAGGACCTCGCTCGCTTGACGAGACAGTATCTCCCTCAACTTCAGCAAAAGCTAAACCTCTCACCAGATCGAGAAATCAGCATGGATATATATCCAGTATGTATACACATCTACCCATTTGATTTTCAATATTTGGAAGTGCTGATGTAAAAGACCCATACTTGTGAAATGTCCGCTATGCAAGAAAGGCTCCCTTTCCGTCAGTTGTGGAGAAAAAAAAAACTGCTGAAAAAAAAGAAGTCATAAGCCAGTCAAAAACAGTGTTTTTTGAAACTTTTCCTTTTGTTAGCCCATGTTACTGTCCTTATTACAACAACATCTTTATGCTGTCAGTGCTTGCATTTAAAAGAATTTTTTTTTTTACTTGTAATGGATCTACATGTGGCCTGTATAAAGAAGTCAGTAATATTGACCAAATACATTAAAAAAAAGGGTTTGTTAGTTAGTGTGTGTGTGTGTGTGTGTGTGTGTGTGTGTGTGTGTGTGTGTGTGTGTGTGTGTGTGTGTGTGTCTGTGTGTGTGTGTGTGTTTGTGCGTGCATGTGTGTGTGAATGACAGAGAAAAAAGGGGAGAGAGAGAGAGAGAGAGAGAGAGAGAGAGAGAGAGAGAGAGAGAGAGAGAGAGACAGACAGACAGACAGACAGACAGAGACAGAAAGAGAGACAGAGAGAGAGAGTGTAAAATGAGGTGACTGACTTCAGTAGGATCTCGATGAACAGCGTTTTGTTGATGCCAGTTCTGACGTCCACCACCTGCAACAAGAAGACATAGCACTCTGAACTTTTTCAGTCTGATCTACGTCAGGATAATGAATAACATCTGCCTGACCTGCAACAATAACACATAGCACTCTGAACTGTTTCAGTCTATGTCAGGGTAATGAATATCTGTCTGACCTGCAACAAGAAGACATAGCACTCTGAAATTTTTCAGTCTGATCTACGTCAGGGTAATGAATATCTGTCTGACCTGCAAACAAGAAGACATAGCACTCTGAAATTTTTCAGTCTGATCTACGTCAGGGTAATGAATAACATCTGCCTGACCTGCAACAAGAAGACATAGCACTCTGAACTTTTTCAGTCTGATCTATGTCAGGGTAATGAATAACATCTGTCTGACCTGCAACAAGAAGACATAGCACTCTGAACTTTTTCAGTCTGATCTACGTCAGGGTAATGAATAACATCTGCCTGACCTGCAACAAGAAGACATAGCACTCTGAAAATTTTTCAGTCTGATCTACGTCAGGGTAATGAATAACATCTGCCTGACCTGCAACAAGAAGACATAGCACTCTGAAAATTTTCAGTCTGATCTACGTCAGGGTAATGAATAATATCCGCCTGACCTGCAACAACAACACATAGTGCTCTGAACTTTTTTCAGTCTGATCTACGTCAGGGTAATGAATAACATCTGCCTGACCTGCAACAAGAAGACATAGCACTCTGAATTTTTTCAGTCTGATCTACGTCAGGGTAATGAATAATATCCGCCTGACCTGCAACAACAACACACAGCGCTCTGAACTTTTTCAGTCTGATCTACGTCAGGGTAATGAATAACATCTGCCTGACCTGCAACAATAACACACAGCACTCTGTTTTTTTTCAGTCTGATCTACGTCAGGGTAATGAATAACATCTGCCTGACCTGCAACAAGAAGACATAGCACTCTGAACTGTTTCAGTCTATGTCAGGGTAATGAATAACACCTGCCTGCAACAACGCTCACAATCAAAAGTAATGACCATATCCACAACAATGAAATGTCCATGATCTTCAGTGCAAGAGCAGCACTGAACACTATGCTCCAAAGGTAATGAGCAACACCTGTGACAACACCTGTGCTGCTTTTTGCAACCCCCCCCCCCCCCTTCCCCCCCAGGGTGAAGGTGCATAGGTTGGCTGTGTGTGTAGGAACCGGAAATCGGATTTGATTATTCATAGGTCATAGGTTTCAACCAATCGATGCCTGACCGACACCCTCCCGATAGCCGCAAGTCTCCAAACTCGAAATCTAGATTTCGGCAAATGGTGCTTTATCTTTGTTCCCTAAAATAAAGAATGCTTCTGTTTCGGCACTTCCGTTTTATGGTAAGACACACTAGATATGTAATTAGCGCAATCTTAGAGACTGTTTTGAAAACTTTTTTTTTCCCCCCAGATTACGAAAAACGAAAAATTCCGCCTCAAATAATTTCATAAAACGGATTCCATTCTCTGCCACCAGCCACCAGTGATGCCTCTGTGGCTGAATGGTGACACTATGTGTGTGTTCATTTGTCACTGTGTGGACAAGACCCTGGCCCACCACCCACCCACTGGTCCTCCGGCGGGACAGCTCACTCACAGCTCACTCACGCTGGCTCCACAACTAAGCAGTTATTGTCATAAGAAGGGGCAGGAAGTTAGTATGTGGTATCTTGCGCATGTAGTATGTGGTATCTTGCGCATGTTGGATCAGAACAGGCACCACGGAACATGACCGAAGTGATTCGGCAGCAGTGCTGTGTCTCCTCTGGTGGGTTACCTCTTGATGACGTGACATTCACTGCTCCCTGTGGATTACCAGTGTTGGGGTGCTGTGGGCCGGACGGGGCTGTGGACGAGTGTGGGGATGGGTTTTTTTTTTTTTTTTTGAATGAGTAGCAGGGTGTAGTGCCACTGAGGTGGCACAGAAATGGGACACACACACACACACACACACACACACACACACACACACACACACACACAGACCTGGCCGAGCGGGATAGTTAGACAGCATGTACACTATACCTGTATCAAAAGTTAATTAGTAGTATCAGTTACTTGTATTAGCAGTGATGCTGAAGAAGTGCATTGTATTTGTGTTTTTGTTGATCTGATTTGACACAGAAAGGGACAAATAACACTGATGTCATCTTCTTTAGTTGATTTGTCATGCTGTGATCAATGATGAACAAAAGAGTATGTAAATCCCTTTGAGGAAAAGATGCGTGGATGAAGTTTCAGGGATAAGTGTAAGATCGTGTGTGGGTGGCTACTTATCATTATTTTTTTCTTATTATTATTACTAGAATATTCTTCTTCTTCTTCTTCTCATTATAATTAAAGTTCTTATTATGAGCCTGTACTCAATTAGAGACCTAGCTCTGAACACTTTACAGCCCGCATTCTTATTCACAATGGGTTACCTACCTGGGTAGAGCCAACTGAAAAGCTGCCTGCTGGTGCTACATTCAATTGTTTCCAGCATCATTCATTCTGTAATCAATCTTTTTTTTTTTTCTCCTCATAATTACATGGTATTGATGCATTTTATGTGTAGTGTATCATCCATACTTAAGGCCAGATCGGTCTCTGTTCCAAAAGCTGGTGATGGGATTTTACGTGTTAATGGGACTTTTACATGTGTGCAAGAATTTATTGGTGCACATGCTCATAGAACTTCAGTTTACGCTCTCATTCAAAGGACTTTTTAGAAAGTGAATCAGAACAAATGTTTACTCCGAGGGGGGAAAAATCTCCCAACACCGAAACGGCCTAGCAGAGATTCTAACCCACAATTTTAGGATCAAGAGTCTCATTTGTGCTCTACCTGCTGAGCTATTCTGGCCCCCTTTTCAGCACATAGAAACCCCACCGACAACAGCAACTTTGCCCATTCATTACTCCATCCCCACCGCCACCCAAACACCACTACCACTCTCACACGTCTCTCTTTCATTTTTTTTTTTTTTTTTCCCTTTTAGTGTCACTCTTACATTAACGAAAATTTCTGTAGTACTAGTAATCTGTCACTAGTGTGAGTGTGACAACCGGAGAAAGTGGTGTGACTAAAGAATGTGAATGAACACACACACACACACACACACACGTACATAAAGAAGGCACATTCACAGCCACTTCACTCTGTATTCTTACTGATCCTCCCAACACTGACCACCCAATTTGCGCCTCACGCTTGCTGAACTTCCCTGAGAACAGAATGGCAACAAAGGCTGAACGGTGCAAAAAGTGAGCATGCCCATATCAAAATTGACCCTAGTATTTTTTTTTTTTTTGTCTGGCAAAACCGTTTGCTGTCTCATAATTGTAAAAACCAGATCCACCCTGGTGAGGAAAAACACAAAGCTTTTCGTGGTTTGTAAAATACTGCATTTGGTCATAAGGAATGCCTGCAGGGAGTTTGTAAGGTGATCAAATTTTCAGTCACCATCATCATCTAATTGTCTGGGATGAACAACTGAAACAGTTAAAATGACCTTTCAGTGAATATGATGGAAATACTGCTTTTAACAGATATGAAAAACAAACATTTTAAATACCTTAAGTATTTCCCCAATGCATGTCACATACACACACACACACACACACACACACACACACACACACACCTGGGGAACTGCATAAATCCTAATGACTGGTCACGTGGTAATGTAGTAAGTAACTCATACAATGATAAATAAACTTCCCACTTCATTTTCCATAATTATTATTTCTGAGAAGTGCACCTCTGTATATCTGTGCTTTTCATTGGATATCAACAAATTATTAAGCAAAGAGTGTGTAAATCATCTCTAAACAGAACATTTTGTCAGTGTTCTTTGCATTTTTTTAAAACCATAAAAATCATGCAATATACAGATTTGAATTTTCGCTGGACAATGTTCCTCATGTTCATTTCACATCCAAACCATTTAACATAAAAATGTCTGGTTTTCTCTTGATAGTTTAGGTAAAATCAATATCTTGTCAGGATCAATGTTTTATTGATTTAGTATAACACCTCCCCTGAACCACTTCCTCCCAGGAGAGTTCAAGTTTAAATATATTTATTTTATCAGGTTTCCAAGTAACTCATGCTCTAGCAAATCATATTTCTCATTGAAATTTTGCGTCTCTTCATACCACTGATTCTGGAGAACGTCTTACTCACCCATGTTTCTGTAAATCTTAGTATCAGCAGCAGTCAGAATGCTTCTTTGGTGATTCCACAGATGACAGTGTTACTATTGGTCCAACTGTAATTATCAAAGGTAGCATTTCTCTACTACTCTAGTGCACATATTTTCAGTATTAATCTTCAACAAAATACACATGTTTATCTACTTCAACATTTCTGTAAGGATGCACATAATTCAGTCATCAACTTCGACAAAACTACAGAAACGATACTCTCAGCACAAAGCACACTGAGCAATTTATGCCCGGGGCAGATCTGACATGGGGGCACATCTGACCTGACAAGTGCTAGTAGCCACACCATACCACTCTTCCTCCTCTTCTCCTCTCTGACAACCCTCTTATTCAATCTTCACCCCCCACTTTGTTCTCGAACACCGCCGGTCCCCAATCACCGGCCACGGGCGAAAGAACAGCACCGCGCGTGTGTGATGCAACATCTTGCCTAACACGAGCCCCAGCTGGCCTATTGGGATGGCAGCGGCGAATGTGTGATAGAGAGGGCCATGGCACGACACACACGCTGTACTGCGGCTGTGAACTGACCACAGTCTGAAGTGCTTTGCTGACCAGTGTATCCTGGGCGACGCGGGGTGGGGGCGAAGGGCAGGCAAAGAGAAGCGGGCTGAATTTGTGAGCCATTTTGACTGGGGCTACTTGACTGTCGAAGTGAATATTGACGCGTTAAACGAAACTTAAAAACGCTCTCTCTCTCTCTCTCTCTCATCTCTCTCTCTCTCTCTCTCTCTCTCTCTCAGACTAGGCACAATCTTCATCCTTGTCTATGACTGATCGATCAACTCTCTGACTCTTTCTCTCTCTTACCCCCCCCCCCCCCCCCCCCCCCCCCCCACCCACACACACACACCACACACCACAATCCATCCCCCCTTTTTCTACCCCACCCCTATCTTTAGTGTTAAACAGCACCCCACCTCTCTCCCTCCCTATCCCTTCCAGCTGTCTCTCCCCCCCCCCCCCCCCCTCCCCTCCTGACAAAAAGAAAGTCAAAGTCCACTGACCCACTTATAACATCCTTTCACTGCCGGCCACTCCACTCTCACCTCGGGTGAGATTGACCCAAAATAACCAGCGTCCATAGGTACTGCTGTACTGATGGAACTTTCCCGCGCTGGAAAATACTTAGAGACTACCTCTCTCCTGGCTGTGGTCAGCTTCAGCAAGCTGCAAAAAGCCACCAGGCTTTAGAGACGTGATGTATTTTCTGGCCCGGAGCTGTCGTCAGAAGGCCAAAGAACCGTGCAGTCCAGCCAGTGTTTATGAAGAATGCTGGATCTCTGTAGGAATGACTCAAATTCCAAACTGCCTTTGTCCGTTATCCCGAATAAATGTTTAGGATGTGGTCGTGTTCGGCCTGGCTGAATTTTTATTGCCATGGCCTTATTTCAACTGCAAGCTTCTCTGAAATGGCTAAAATCCTTTTTTTTTGTTGTTGTTGTTGTTTTTAGGTTTTGTTTGTTTAATTTTGTTTGTTTGCTTTTGTTTAACAGGGCAACGCTCTGCAAGTCTTTCACCTTTTTCAATCCCGACAAAGACAAAATGTGAAAACTGCCGTGAGAGAGAGAGAGAGAGAGAGGGAGGTGTCAAGTCCTTGACGTAAGCCAGAGCGCTGCCTTCTACATTTTGGGAGGCCACGTCTGGCGTCTCAGTGTTTCAAACTATCAAAGAAGGGGCACACGACTGTGAGAAGTAAAGTGGGTGGGAATTTGGAAGCCACTGGCTACAAGAGCACTGGTACGGTCAATGACAATTATGACAGAGGCGGGAGAGGAGCTGGCAGTGCTAGTGTCCCGTTCGCAGCCTGCTCGGTCGATTGAAACAAGAAGTACAACTCTCCCCTTCTCCCTTTTCTCCTCCACCTAGGCTATCCATCATTTGTTGTTGTTGTTGCAAGTCACAAACGAACACATTTCTTTTCCGAGTTTTTCTCATCGGCTGCCTTTTAATGTCCATCTTCAACGTTCCTTGCTCCACATAATATATAGACACCACATAACACCAATAGAAAAAACCGAGGGATCAGGCTAGACAGCAGAATGAAATGTGTGTGTGTGTGTGTGTGTGTGTGTGTGTGTGCGGCAGATGGCTCGTGTGTGTGTGCGGCAGATGGCTCGTGTGTGTGTGTGTGTGTGTGTGTGTGCGCGGGCAGATGGCTCGTGTGTGTGTGTGTGTGTGTGTGTGTGTGTGTAGGAGCAGGCAATATAAATAGATCTGCCTTCGAGAGGGATTACGATAGTTTCCTCATGCAGCTAGTGAAGTGATTTTCTTAATTTATGTTCCCGTTTATCATCATCTTCAAACCTACCCCCCCCCCCCCCCCCCCTTCTTCTCCCTTTTCTTAAAAACGTAAGTTCAAATCTTTGCCAAGTCATTACTATATGACGGAAGCCTGCATTTGTCCCCCCCCCCCCCCCCCCCCCCCCCCCCCCCCACTACTAAATTGTTCAGCAGTAACATTGTTTGGTCAATCAGTGGGAGACTGCATCTTTTTAGGAGATCCTAATAAAGGTTGTTCTACACAAATCCTAGCCACTGACAATGCTTGGGTTATTGAACAGCAGAGCTGACCACTCAAGACTGTTCCAAAGATATCTTTGATCTCCCTTGCATCGTTGAATACAAGCGTAGGCTCAAAACATTGCCCCCCACATTTTATACTGTTTGAATAGTGTTTTTATTTTTTCAGCAACTTTCTTCCTCTCCACACATTCGTTTTGTTTCATTTACTACCCTTCGCTGCCTGATTTGGGGGTGCTGTTGGATTCTTTTGGGAACCCCCTTGGTGGTGAGAACACCACAGAGAATTATGGACTGTGGTGTGTCTCTATTTGACGCTAAGCGCACACACACCAACAGCCCAACTTTCCAACACGTCCAGTCCAATAGACAAAAAGCCTAAAAATAAACAATACAATTATAAGTAAATCTGCTTTGACTAAGCCCAAAAATAAACAATACAATTCCAACTAAATCTGTTTTGACAAAGTATGTAATCGTTTTAATCTTGCAGTTGACGAAAAATTTAGATTAATATCAAATATTATAACACTATTTTTTTAATTTCTCACATAATTTCGCCCCCCCCCCCCCCCCCCCCCCCCCCCCAAATTCCTTCAACTGAGAGAAAAAATACACACACACACACACACATCAGTCTACACACGTCGTTATACGGTGCGATAGTTAATACTCGGGTGCGAATTTATGGGATCAATATCGATATTAAAACGTAAAAGCATAAACAGTGTATAAATTTTATCGTAACACTTCTAATTTCACGTAACCGTTTGGACAATACACGTTGCTGATGTTTCGCTACTTAATTTCTTTGTTCAACTCCACTGTACCACGACTACCATTAAAATGTAAACGCGTTCGCTATATCATCAAAATAGTGTTTAACTCTATACTTTAACGTAACGAACGCTGGCTGGTGATTTGCTGTTTCATGAAAGCGCACACTGATCCCTGAAACAGAGTGACGCGCATCGGTCCACGCACACCATTTCTCTGGTACGAAAGTTAACACACTCCTGTGTGTCGCCTTTACGGTAGTGATTAAAACACCGCTGCTCTTTCACCAAAGAGGAAAAACGAAGAAGAGAAGTGTGCACCAAAGCTGTAGAGCCCACGTTATCACACCAAAACCCTTCAGACGACAACGAGGCAGATGATTGAGCACTACGGGACCAAGACGAAACAGCAACTCTGCTTATCCTCCCATCAACACACACAATGGATAGGAGCTTCAATAAAACGTAATAGCATTCGCAATGTTCGATCAAAAGTCTGCTTACCTCTTTACATTTCATATAGCCGCTTGGCCAACTCTGGTTGTTGGTGTTTTTCTGCTTCATGTTTTTCTTGTCTGTTTTGTTTTCTCTCTCCTCTGCGTTGTCGCTCGCGGTCTGTCTCCCTAAATCGCCGGTCGGTCACTGTATCAAGAAGTAAGGCCAACAGTGGTACGCTCCGGCTGGTTGCTCTAAAATACTGAACCGGAACACACGCTTCCTTTTATGGTATGCCCATATTCATTTCCTCAGTGCAGATAAAATTATAGTCTGCGGCATAATTCCGAAGAAGTGTCCCTTAACTTTGATGTAATGTAGCCGCTAAAACTACGTACAATGACAGCCCAAGTGGCACATCGTCGATATATATTTATTCTTTGATAATTTTCAAATTTGTCTTCAGTCAACTCCAACAGCAGACGATTTTATCATTCCTTGGCTGAAATCCAATCAGAATTAGGCCTAGTTTTACATCAGCTGTGTCAGATCACGACGCGTTGTTTTTGATCCGAAGACTTATTGTTTGGACTCTTTATCCCACCAAAGTAATATCTTTTTCTGTTTGGAACAGGATTCAACAGATGAAAACAACTTGTTTAGACCTACATGACAGCCCTTAAAACATTTTCCTCAAATCGGAAAGCTGAGCAGGAATTATTTGTGCACGAACGCTTCTTTGTAATTTCGCGCGTGAAGTCTGAAACCACGTAAATAGTATGGCCACACGCCTATAGCTATAACCAGGAACACTTTAGCCGAAGGCTTTTACCAATATTGGTCTGCTACAAACCAGTGGGTGCACTAATCAAACTGCGCCAACGACTCAGTAAAATCAACTATACACATGGCTCTCATTTATCAAAAGATGATTACGATACATCCATAAAATCAACAGTACTACTCAAACAGCGACAAGGCATCAATGAAAACAGTGAACACAACGCTTTGTTCATGTTATGAATACAATGCATCAATCAAATTAAGATTAAACATAACACTTTTTTTTATCTGTGTCAGTGTGTGTGTGTGTGTGTGTGTGTGTGTGTGTGTGTGTGTGCGTGACTCTGTGTGTGTGTGTGTGTGTGTGTGTGTGTGTGTGTGTGTGTGTGTGTGTGGTGACTCTGCGTGTGTGTGTGTGTGTGTGTGCGCGCGCGCGCGCACATGCCTATATGTATATAATGGCTGTTCATAACCGATTGAATGATAATAAAACAAAAAATAGGCACACAAATGAATAGATAAAACTGAAACTAATACATTAAAAAGTACAAATAAGTGAAATAAAAGAAATAGAATATAGAGAATTACTCAAACACTTCTCAGAGGGGATGTCAAAGAATACAATTGCTGGGTTTTTTCATAGTAGGAGAGTCCCCTTCTCTCTCTCTCTCTCTCTCTCTGTTCCTTTGTCTTCAATACACACACACACACACACACACACACACACACACACACACACACACACACATATATATATATATATATATATATATATATATATATATATGTGTGTGTGTGTGTGTGTGTGTGTGTGTGTGTGTGTGTGATAGTATTTCAGTGATGATTTATACAGTATGAGACCAGAATGCTACCATTCAGTGCATACGTTACCCTAAAATTTTTAAGAAGATGATTACAAATTATTACTTTAGGTCTTTCGTGCACTTAATGTCAGGTATATAAAATCGTTTTGATTTCGACTCCACGTATAGTCCTATATCCCCTTTTTGAGTGTTCATACTTCCAACCAAATCCACTTTTTAACAGTTAATTTCAAACCAGAAACTTCTTTTTAAATCAATGATTCTATTTGCCTTCTTGCTTGAGTTCTATATTGACTGGCTGTAGCCTGTATGCAGACACTTTCCACACTGGAATGTTACCCTTTTTGTACTCCCAGTTCTTATGGAACAGCGAATACTTTACAATGGGAACGAAGAAATGCTGTCTGTGTGTCTGTCTGTGTGTTCGTGGTCAAAATGTTTTCCACACGCTCCAGACAAAACTTCTTGGCCGATCTTTCTGAAAATTTATATGTATATTCAATTAAGGTCACGGATGATGCCCGATGTTCTATTTTACCGTTATAGCCGTTACTAACGGCTATAACGGCTCATAGCGGTTTTCTTCTTTATGGAATATCTTAGAAGGTATTTGGCCGATCTTTCTGAAAATTAGTAGCTATGTTCATTATGGGTCACGGATGATACCCGATGTTTTATTTTACCGTTATAGCCGTTACTAACGGCTAAAACGCCCCAAACAGTTTTTCCTCTTTATGGAATCTCACGCACATTCAAGATAAATGGGAGTACGTTTATATGCTTTGCGTCTTGTATTGTTGTATTTGTCTAATCTTGCAATACAGTTTGTGGTGTGAATCTATAGGTGCAAATGAGGAGCGAGTGTTCATTGGTTGCGTGTGTAAAAGCCCGTATTTATCCAGAGAAAAACTGTAGAACAATCATACATATGAGTAAAATCAAATAAACTGACTTACTTAGATGCTCCCGCGTCTTGCGACGTATGAGGCAGTCAAGGCGATCCACCGTGCACGGTCCTCAGCCAGTTTGCAATAGTGTCACTCCATCCTCCGTCAACGAGTCCGAGGTCTCTCTTCTTGCTTGAGCTCTGTATCGACTGCATGTAATATGCAGACGCTTTGTTTTCCACCACAATGAACTGAGCGACTTTGATAATTTCTGTATAGTGAGCGAGTTCTTTTTCTTTTTCTTTCTGTGTACGCAGGCTGATACTCCTGCGGACACTCCCTATATGGACAAAGTACCAGCAAAGGGAGTGGAGTTTTGTGTGTATGACCGTTTTTATCCCGCCATTAAGGCAGCCATACTCCAGCTTCAGGCAAGGTTCATGCTATGTGTAACGTGTCATCCATACCAACGGCGAAACTGGCCTTCTCTTCCGAAAATTGGTGATGGGATTTCACGTGTGTGCAAGATGTTGTGCGTGCGTTCACACACGGAACCTCGGTTATATAGTCTCTCGAAGGACTGTATGAGCCAATGTAAACTCCGTGGGAAAAATCCCCCTGTACCGAAACGGCCCGGCGGAGATTCGAACCCGCAACCCTTGGATTACGAGTCCGGCGCTCTACCAACTGGGCTATTCTGACCCCCGTGGGCGAGTTCAACTTTCCAGCCTCGCAATGGGATGGAATATGAAATTCAAGAATACCCCAACCCCTCCCCTCATCCAGCTTTTTTTTTTTTTTCCCCATGGCTTATGGTTTTCTGAGAGATACAGCAAATAAACAAAAAATGAATATGGCGTGAGTAGTCATTCTTGGTCTGATTACGCATCTGTTTATGATGTGCTAAGCGTGACCAATGCTTTTGAGAGTTTGGACAAAATGTCTGTCTTCTATCGTGCGAACAAAACACATTTGAACAAACGATGCGAGTAGCTTACCCGCACACCACTGGTTCAATCGTGCTCGCCCGGCAAAGAATGAGATCTTGCGAGACAGGGAAACGTCGTCTGCTTGAATGTAAACTGAAGGGATGGGGTAGCAGAGAAATACTTACAGCGAGGCCAAAATCTGATGGCTAGGCTACATGTGAAAGAAATTGCCAGGTTTATTCTGGAGACATAAATCGACAATTAGATCCATGTACTATACAACCGATTTACTTTCAGTCGAATATGTACACAAAGTTGGCCGGCTATCGAAGCTGTCAGCAGCGAGCTTTGCTGTCAGTACAATACTGATATAATCGTTGATGATGAGTTTTGAAGCAAGACAAGAGACGTTACTGTTGGGGTTCGCCAACAAGAAATGCACAAAAGTCATCGAAAGAAATTAGTCATCTTTTAAAAGCTGACGAGATTCACCTCTTTGCTGCCCTATGGTAGATCTACAAAGTCATCTGCAATGCACGGAGTTCAATGGAGGCGTGTAAAAAAAACAAAAAAAAAAAAAAAAAAAAAAA
>JADBJO010003980.1:74986-102486 GCA_016801955.1 Conus betulinus | reverse complement strand
GAGAGAGAGAGAGAGAGAGAGAGAGAGAGAGAGAGAGAGAGAGAGAGAGAGAGAGAGACGCAATGTCATAAATTGAAACCTGTCTGCCTGAATTTGCAAGCAACCAGCTGTGAGCTGTTGCGATGTATACACTTTCGAGTGACTTGAAGTAGGCTCGACCTAACGGCTGCAGCTTGTGAGCGTTGTGGGCAGGAAGGGTGATGAGGTGAATGCTATGATCTCGACAGAACTCTACGGCTTGCAGAGTTTTAACTTTTATGGCCGTGGTGGCCATCAAGCAGAATGAGGTGAGGTGCCCCTTTGCTTATGATTATTCCCGCAATTTTGATGACTTTCTATTTTGCTCATCAAGATGGCGGACTGACACACGTCGTTTTGAGGAACGCTCTAACAAAGAGAAAAAGACAAGTCTCCTAACTTATTTTACTAACCCCCCCCCCCCCCCCCCCTCGCTGTCTCTCTCTCTTTCTCTCTCTCTGTCTCTCGCTTTGTTTCTCTGTCCGTTTCTCTCTGTCTGTCTATCTGTCTGTCTATCTGTCTGTCTATCTCTCTCTCTCTCTCTCTCTCTCTCTCTCTCTCTCTCGATCTATCTACAGTCCTATACTGCATGCTGAGTCTGTTCACTATAACATCGAGTGTTGCAGAGATGATGTGAACACCAGGTGTATCGTCTTCAATATGTTGTGTTTAAAGCCTGCTACTAGGGGAAGGGCAGTGTGGTGTAACTGGTAGGGCGTTGGACTCTCAATCTAGAGGTCTTGGGTTCGATTCCCGCTGGTGCACCCGGAGTTGTGTCCTTGGGAAAGGCACTTCATTCCCTATGTGCTTAAAGTTTGCGTTTAAAAACAAAAACGATTTTAGTTCACTTTGTCGTTCATGTAACGTTTACAGAAATGAAAAAAAAAAAAAAAAATGTCAACAATGTCCTCTGCTTTCGACTTCGAAATTTGATTGTGTGAGTGAGTCAGGGCAAAAGAAACAGACTGTTTACTCCCCCCTCCCCCCCCCCCCCCCCCCCCCCCCCAACACACATATGCACAGGCGTACATATACAAACTGATATACATACACATATACTCACACATACACAAGAACACACACACACACACACCGCATTTCAGTCCGCCGTTTTGATGAAATAGAAAGTCATCAAAATTGCAGGAATAATCACTGAAAGCGCAATAATAGTTTATCGTTTTAATCCAAAGAAGCAGGATATAAAGCGCCCGCCGTTTTGTAAAGTGGGCGAAAAGAAATACAGACAAGACCGAACTTCAGAGAGAGAGAGAGAGAGAGAGAGAGAGAGAGAGAGAGAGAGAGAGAGAGAGAGAGAGAGAGAGAGAGAGTTCATTTCAATTCAATTCAACTGAATTCATGTCTATAGCCCAGCCAACCGCCGTGGACCACATATGAAGATTATCACATTGTTACAATTGGTTCCATGCATATTCACTTTATACACAAAAATGACATCACAGGACTATACTTACTTTCGATAATACTCAAATCTGCCTTAAAACGGATCTGTTTTCCCACAGAATCATGGTTCGAGTGAATATGTTAGTGCCTTTTTGAGAAATATGAAAATTGCGTCCGTTAGAAGAACATCCCTGAACTTGGTCTTCATGGAGTGTGCTGCAAAGTGTATATATGGAATATCATTGCGAGTAGCATACACTTTTTTTTCTTTTTTTTTTTTAATGCAGCAGCATGCTGTTTCGAAGGCAACCAACTGCTAGGTATGAGAAAGCTTCAAACATTTGATCACCTGGTCACGTGACTCGACTCCAACCTATCACAGCTTTGATACATTCTGATGTCACCGGGATGCATCTTTTTTGCCCAGTAGTGTGATACCAATTTTAAAGAGAGTTTTCTTTGTTTGTTTTAAGATTTTGTTTATTTACTTTTTAGTTACGAACTTGACAGAGCACAGCACGATTTTCTCTCAAAACAATGTGGCGTTGCCTTTTTCCAGAGTACGAAAGCTGCGAAAGCTTACGTAAGAGGCACTGTAGCTTAGCCAAAGTACTCAGTCAAACATATGTCATAGATTAGTTATACTAAATAGCTAACAACTTTTATTTTTGTATTTCAAATAGATCTAAAGAACTGCTTGTGTGTGTGTGTGTGTGTGTGTGTGTGTGTGTGTGTGTGTGCGTGTGTGTGTGTGTGTGTGTGTGTGTGTGTGTGCGAGTGCGTGCGTCCGTGCGTGCTTGTGTGTATATGTGTGTGTGAGTGCGCATGTGCGTGCATGCATGCGTGCGCGCATGTGTGTGTGTGTGTGTGTGTGTGTGTGTGTGTGTGAGTGCGCACGAGTGTGCGTGCATGCATGCGCGCGCGCGCAAGTGTGTGTGTGTGTGTGTGTGTGTGTGTGTGTGTGTGTGTGCGTGTGTGTGTTCATATGCTTACCCGCTTATCCATATATGCTCCAATGCGAGTATGTACGTGCGCATGCGCGCCCGCGCGCGTGTTCGTATATGCTCCGATGCAAGTATCTGTGTATGTGCGTGCGCGCCCACTCTGTGCGTGAGTCTTCTAAACACATAGGAATACGAACTTCTATTGCGTTATCCACTTTTTTTTTTTTTAACGGCGTTTATCTGTTCCATCCGACCACACATTTCCAAAATTCCATCCACGCGTTAGGAAATGCAGCAGAAGTTGATATATGTATCCCGAAGCAATAACAAAGATGAAGGAAGTGGGTAACTTTTTTTTTTTTTTTTTTTTTTAAAAAATATCGGACGCAGTTTCATTTTTGTGGAATGAAAAAGCCTAGAGCCGTGGTGGGAAGATCAATTTGCAGGCCCATAAAGATAAAAGCGATTTTAGCTGAAAATAGATAATTTTCCTAAAATGAAAGAGAGAGAGACGTATATTTTCAATGCTGGAATTACAAATGCTGCACTCGCACATTTCTCGTCAAAAAATGCAGCCGTCTGTATGCACTGTTAGATGGCTCTTATAGATTAGACTGCGAGGAGTAACTGACACAAAGAGAATAGTGCTACTAGTGTTCATGCGCAGAAGC
Source organism: Conus betulinus (assembly GCA_016801955.1). Lineage (NCBI taxonomy): Eukaryota > Metazoa > Mollusca > Gastropoda > Neogastropoda > Conidae > Conus > Conus betulinus. The sequence continues at coordinate 99,452 of JADBJO010003980.1, read as the reverse complement.
GCGCGTGCCCGCGCGTGTGTGTGAGCGTGTGATGTGTGTGTGTGTGTGTGTGTGTGTGTGTGTGTGTGTGTGTGTGTGTGTGTGTGTGTGTGTGTGTGAGTGTGTGTGTGTGTGTGTGTGTGTGTGTGTGTGTGTGTGTGTGTGTGTGTGTGTGTGTGTGTGTGTGAGTGTGTGTGTGTGTGTGAGCGCGTGTGTGTGTGTGTATGTGTGTGTGTGTGTGTGTATGTGTGTGTGTGTGTGTGTGTGTGTGTGTGTGCGCGTGCGTGTGTGTGCGCGTGCGTGTGTGTGCGTGTGCGTGTGTGTGTGTGTGTGTGTGTGTGTTTGCGCGCGCGCGCGCGCGCGCGCACGTGTGTGTGTGTGTGTGTGTGTGTGTGTGTGTGTGTGTGTGTGTGTGTGTGTGTGTGTGTGTGTGTCTGCGCGTGCGCGCGCTCGAGTATTTGTGAATTCTTGTGCCTGCATGTGTGCATGTGTGTGTGCGGGCACGTGCAGGTGTACGTGTGTGTGTGTGCGTGCGTGCGTGTGTAAGTGGTACCTCCAAATTTGTACCGAACGTTTTTCAGTGTCTGAAGCTGAAATGCTTCATGTAATCTTGGGAGGTTATTTCAATGCATTTCATATCAACCGAATCCTCTACGCAAGCCCGCTGACGTCACGAGAAAAAGTTGATTTTGGTAGCCTCAGGATGGTCTCTAGGGTCCTTTGGACTGTTGTATAAAGACTTTGATTTATTCGCCCTGCTCTTGATTGCAACATGGGAGAAACTGGTACCTACATTCAGTTACGTTTTGGTCTAACAGCTGCATTATACGAAGAGCAAGGTTCTCTTTAAAATGGAACGCTCCGATTCTTACCTCTCATAAGTATGTCGGTTTGTACCACTTGAGATGTTATTTGAATAGCGCGCGCGCGCGCCTGTGTGTATGTGTGTGCGCATGCCGCGCGTGTGGAGTGTGCGTGTGCAACATATGTAAGTTACTACAATGAAAGAGAGTGGAAGGGGTGGGGGGGGGGTGGAGGGGGAGATATAAACAGAGTAAGAAATAAAGGATGGGGAGAGAGAAGCAAGGTAGGGGAGGGGTGGTGGGGAGGGGAGGAGGGAAGGAAATATGTGCGTATGTGTGTGTGTGTGTGTGAAAGAGAGAGAGAGAGAGAGAGAGAGAGAGAGAGAGAGAGAGAGAGAGAGAGAGAGAGAGAGAGAGAGAGATTTCACAGTTATTTATTTCCTTACGCGATTTTATTTAGTCTTACGTGTTTTCCTCTTTTATACACTTTTTATACTATCTATCAAGTCATGTTCTTTATATTCTGTTCTCAGTTTATCTTCTATGTACAACTTAAAGTGAATCTAAACGATAAAATCATGTCACTCTTTGAGTGCGTGCAGTTGAAAATGTTACCAAGTGTTCTGTTTTTCCTCGCAAAATTTGGACATTGAATAGCTGTTTTGTTTTACAACCCCTTTCCCCAGTCACAAAACCGTCTAGTATTTCACTGAGTACATGAATACCCTGTTGTATCATGATGGGAAGAAGAAGATATACAAACAGATGGTTTTGAGAGCAGTTTGACGATTGTGCGCTTAATGATGCATTGGCTACATGGAGTAAGTGGGTTTTTTTGTACATTCTGAAGAGAACCTTTAGGATATAGAGGCATATAACATTAAGGATTTAGTGCCTTCTGTTGATCAGAGATTATATCTCGTAAATCATTTATTGACGAGAGATTATGTCCATAACTTGCATGAACCGGAAAGAATCAAAACACAGGGTAATCACCCAGGCTTCTGGTTTTGCACACATGCATGTGCTTGTACGCCGGCATAGTTCCGTGCAAGTCTGTGTGTGTGTGTGTGTGTGTGTGTGTGTGTGTGTGTGTATGTGTGTGTGTGTGTGTGTGTGTGTGTGTGTGTGTGTGTGTGTGTGCGTGCGTGCGTGCGTGTGCGTGTGTGTGTGTGTGTGTGTGTGTGTGTGTGTGTGTGTGTGTGTGTGACATTTTCCCCCGGCAAGTTTGAACTTGACAGTGATGTGAATGGTCTGTCGAAACACTTCACCTGTTTAGATTATCCTTGCACGAAGCAGGAGTTTAAAGTGATAGGGTTTTCTTCGTCTTCATGGTGTGTGTTGTGTATGGATACGTGGGTGAAACGAATATGTTTGTGATTTGTACATGAGCGTTCTAAATCACCGAAAGAAAATGTGGAGGAGATAGAACATTATAGTACCAGTATATGTCAAGAGAACAGAAGGTCTCCCACAGGAATCCATCCTCACAACAACGAGATATTGGAACAACAGCAGCAGCAGACCACAGCTTTCCAGTTCGGTTCTCTCAAACGCTATTCGACCCCCCTGACCAACTGGGTTCCGCGTGCTTCTCTTCCCAGCATGCCTCCAGACTGTAACACGACTTCCGGACAGGCGCAGTGGGCTGTAATCAGTGCTGTCTGGAGGCCGCTCCATTAAGCAGTCATCCATCAACGTCAGGGGTATTGAGAGCCTGCACGTTCCTCCTCAAACCCCGATCCCACATCGATCGATGGCACGGTAGCCATATTTTCATACGAAAGCGCAGTCCCGCAGCAAATACAAGATGGTGGGGGTTTATTTACTGGAGAATAATGGCCCACTGAGCGGGGCCTTCATCGATTGGGGCCCTAGGCAGGCGTGATGGAGAGTGTTTGGCAGTGTTAAACCCAGGGCTGCTTGGATAGGGGAGGTATGTACACTGTCGGGGTGCAGACTTGCCTTTCAGGGGAAAAAGAAAAAAACTGGGCCACACACTAAAGCATTTTCAATGTCTGGCTCTGGTCCGGGGCGAACTCTTACAGCAACGAGTCACAGCGGTGACCAGCTGACAGGTTGACAACTGTTTCATCGTAAACAACAAGAAAACCAAGACAAACACACAGAAAACAAAAGACAACCAATGTTAGGGTAGACATTCAAGGTCTGACCAGCGCATTAGGCTAATGCGTTGGTCAACCATCTGTTAGGTCGTAGCCGCGAGATCCTCTTCTTTCATTCTCTCATCTTAGTTGCTAATTCATTTATCCATCAGCTTAAAATCATGGGTATTGTAGTCTCAAAACTTAGCGGATATGGTGTAGCGTATATGGACTGGTCCGCACGCAGTGACGCCCCGTTGATGAAATTGAAACTGAAACTAACATACAGATTATCTGCACCTAAGAGCTCAAGTTTAATGTATTCAACGAAGAGTAGAGAAAATTGATCTTTTACTTCTAGCGAGGTAATTGAAGGCAGAAAATATGTTTTGTGGAATTAATAACCTTTCTTTTACGTCTATTTTGCATGAATAATTGTTGATTTGCCGCGACGTTACGGATTTGTGAGGTTACTCAGGACCTTTAACCGTTATGATATTACACGAACTACTAGGTATGATTCTCGTCTAATGCCCTTTTCACTGATTTTATTCAAGAAGAAAAAAACATACACCTGAAGGTGCGGGTGGAACCCAGAGAAGTACTGCCCTCAACTGCCGAACAAACCAGCTGGGAGCAATCCTGCACCACCCTTGGAAGCCTGCGCTGTGTTCACATAGGGTGCAGGCACGCACAGGACATACCATTAACACGTGAATGGAATGCGTTCAAGTGAAACGGAATTACTGTTACAGTCAAAAAACACAAGAGAAGACCCTTCTCGGTCACCATTGTAACGAGGGGAGTTGCCAGTTCCACCGAGGTCAGAGCTCATCTGTGCGGGGGCCCCTAAAAGTGGACATTGCTGCAGGAAGTTCTGTCATCCTTGTCACAGGACAAGTGAAGGTGACAGGGGCGCTGGCAGTGTGGGTGATGAACCGAACTCTGCGCATTCTCAGCTTGAGTCGTGGAAGCAGCCCACCGCGGAACAATGCCAGGTTACGATTTCTGCCGCCAAGTGGTAACCAGGATTCTGGAAGCGCACCATCGTCAGCGCTCCCGTGAACTAGATGGAGAGCTGTAATTATACTCTGCCCGGCACAACACGGGTTTTGAAAGTTAAGGCCCTGTGAGACCCAACTTCATTTTACTGAAGAACTTTTCACCACCACGGAGCGCTGGGACCTAGCCGACATCACCATCATGGACTTGATAGAGTCAGTTATAGCCCACTGGTCCACAAGCTGTCTCACTGCGGTGTGCACGTGCTAGCAAGTCAACAGATGGATCACGTCGTTTTAAAGGACAGAAAGCAAGCAGTGATAGTTAATCAATAGTGCAAAGATCGATATCTGGCTAGGGGTCACCCAGGAGTTCTGCAGGGATCGGTTATAGTAATAGTAATGTTGCTTATAGCCCAGCCGACCGCAAAGGGCCATATCAGGGCTGTCACCGCGTTGAAATCAACTCACAGGTCAGCAGCGATCAGTTGCTGGACAACTAGTTTTCCTGGTCTACTTCAGTGATCTTCCAGGAAAGCTCTCTGTTCAACAGTACAACTGCGTGCTGCTGACACCACTGTCTGTCACCTCCCCACCACAGACCACGACCACGCCCAGCCGCAGCAACACCTCCACCGTCTGGGGGATTGGGAAGAGAGCAGGTGCACAGCAGGCTGTAACGGGGCACCTAATCCAGCTTCAGATACCCCTTGGCAACCGTCACCTCTGCCAGGTAACTCAGAGGCACCATCGCACGAGATCTCTGCTTGGACCAGCGTGTTAACACCCATATGTTCCAAAGCCAGTAAGACTTTCTGTGGTGGAATGTAAAGATCAGCGCTAGCCACCTTAGGGAGGTTGCGTGCAGATTGTTTGTCTGTGGCACTCCAGAATACGCCTGCACACTTCGGATCCTTACACCTGGTGCAAAACAAGAGCTGCACACGTTGTCATCAGTCGGTAGCATAACACCTCAAAAGTGTCAGCCAGGACTGGTTTAAACAGAACTTTATTCAAAATGATAGCACAGGATTATATCCATCGAAAGGGCAACAACAAAGCTTATAGCTTATATCGCGCTCTGAAATATCGATAACATTGTCCGTTGACGTGGCAACTGGCGGACAAATACAAAATCAGCTACTAAAATGACATAAATTTTACATACGTGATCTATGAATACATGAACACATTGATCATCTGATCTGAGTAGAAAAAAATAATTGAATGAATAAGTGGGTTGATAACAACATCAAGAAAGCGAGAGGTGATGAAAAAAAACGAGAGACAGAAAACCAGTCTCCCTATTAAGACAGAACCAAGCATTTGAAAGCCAAATTGTCTACACCAACCATCATGATACGGGAGTGTATACCTGCACACTCCAACACTCACTGAATCACAAACGCACGCACGCACGCACGCACTTACGCGCGCACACACACACACACACACACACACACACACACACACACACACACACACACACACACACACACACACACACACACACACACACACACACACACACACACACACACACACACACACACACACAGAGCCATGATTGGAAAAAACTGCAGTGATCTTCCCCCCAACACTGAAGGAAAGTAGCAAGGTTGGCTGTGCTACACAAAATCCTAACCGACCCAGCAGCTACGAGCAAGAGTAGCATCATCATGGCTCTCACTCGACAACAACCATGTCATCCCCAGCGGTCGCAGCGGATCGGACGCCGTTCCAAATACTGCCATGATTCCTTTATCCCAGGCCACCACAACGGATTGGAAGGCGTTCTCAGAATCAGCTGTTTCAGCAAACACCGTGGACTCCTTCAAGTGGAAGTGACGTGTACATGCGGGCAATCCTGACTGTAGCTGGGTTGGTGTAGGTGGGTATGATTTGCCCCTATCCATCGTCTGTCCTCAGAAAATTTCGTTTCAACTCATGTATGTTTGGGCTTGGTATTGTGTCAGGGCGTGCCGGAAACAGCCAATCGTTCACCGGAAAAATCGAATAAGTAGTGCTCTGTTGAAACAACCCCCACAGAAACAGATCTTAAAAAGTTTACGATCTATATCCGCCACACGTGAACAAACGAATCACAAGACAAAAGACGACGTGTGTTTGACCTCTTAGGTCTTCTTCAGGCAAGATAAACAACACTCAGGACAATGAAAATGAATCTCAACGTCCATCTTGCGCCAAATTTGATGAGATAAGTGATTGCTCGTTCTTCATTTTCGTTGTCCAGTGTGTGTGCTGTTTGTCTTGCCTGTAGAAGGCCTAAGAGGTCGAAGGGCGTCGTGTTTGTCTTGTGATTCATTTGTGCATGTTTGGTAGATATAGTACTTAAACTTTGTAAGAATTGTTTTAGATTTCCGCCTGAGTCGCCTCACTTTGCAATTCACACAGAGTAGTCTAAGCTTCTAATTAATCTCACGGTCTCACATCTGTTTCTTTTGATTTTTTTCTCTATATACGCAGCCCGTCAAGCAGAATATGTCATATACCACTCACAAGGAAACATATTCTTTTTGAGTGTTGGGACTTACATAATATGAGACACAAACATTTTTACAGCAGATTCCATGAAAACCTTGTTCAGAGATGTTCCACCGGATGCGGTCTTTGAATTCTTGAAAGAGATTGTGACATTTTTCATCGGATCTGAGATTTGATAGAAGAAGATTTCGGGTGGGATTTTAGAAGATATATATTTAAAGGGTTGTGTGTGATTGAATGACTTGTATGAGTTGACTTCAACGCGGTGACGGCCCTGACATGGCCCTTTGCGGTCGGCTGGGCTATAAGCAACATTAGCTTACTCACCATAGGAGAGGAATGTAGAGCAAGATGATTGTGGCTGGCCAAAGGATGAAGATGAAGATGAAGAGATGTCGCTTCTCCCCCATATTCTGCTTCGGACCAGTCGGCCAACATCTCGCTTGGCGCAAGTGGAGAACACTGCTGGCAGTTCTGGAAAGATATCGTGCAACAACCTTGCTCCAAGCAGAAGCTCAACGGAATTTCAGTCCCCGTCAGCTGCACGGCATCTACTCTGTGTGCACGTTTAACGTTTCGTGTCCTGTTGATTAAAGAAGTATAACTGAGAGAGAGAGAGAGAGAGAGAGAGAGAGAGAGAGAGAGAGAGAGAGAGAGAGAGAGAGAGAGAGAGAGAGGCAGACAGACAGAGTCAAAGAGAGAGAGAGAGAGAGACAGAGAGAGACAGACAGAGACAGACAGACAGAAAGACAGAGTCAAAGAGAGAGAGAGAGAGAGAGAGAGAGAGAGAGAGAGAGAGAGAGAGAGAGAGAGAGAGAGAGAGAGACAGACAGGCAGACAGACAGACAGACAGAGAACTCAGAAAGCTTTTATTCGATCAAGGATTGAGATTTTAGGCAGAGCCTATTCTTCCAATCTGTCCTTACTAAACTAAATTAGAGAGAGAGAGAGAGAGAGAGAGAGAGAGAGAGAGAGAGAGAGAGAGAGAAAAAAAGAGAGAGAGAGAGAGAGAGGAGGGGGGGGGGGGGGGGGGGGGGGCAGACGCACACGCAGAAGAAACATGCGCACCTGGGGACATACTCGCACATACCCGCAGAACACGGTATACTAGTTCTCTCGGCTTGTGCCAGGTGGGAAACCGAGAAGCTGGCCTTACGGCCGAGAAGCGTACCGATGCAGAGATAATGGGCGTTGAGCGACATCTCTCCACCTTCATCCTTTAGAGACAGCCACCATCACCTTACTTGTGGCTCAGCGCGCTTCATGGGTTGCGAGTTCAGAATGACCAAGTACAAAAAAGAATCAGACCCGAGACAGTGAGAATTGAGACGTTAGCCTGCTCTTTGTAGGTCATATCAGGAGGCTCCTACTGTTCGCCTTCGCCCGGAAGGACTAACTGATCTCTACACGCTCTAACACAGATCAGTTGGGGGGGGGGGGGGGGGGGGGGGGGCTAAAAAAAAACAAACTAAAACAAGCAAACAAACAAACAAACAAACAAACCCGCCTCATCCAAGCCACATCTTCATCGGGGATTTGGAACGAAATTTCATGGTTTCATCTTTGGGCCAGTTTGATCTGTCCCTCAAGTTTCGTATAAACAATAAGTTTAGAGTAATCTTTGCACAATCGTGCTGAACGGATCCGAGATCCGTCGTTTGATCCAGATCGCCGTAACGGATCCGCCCCAGCTCGTCCTCGAGTCTTGTGTCCTATCTCCCTGTCAGGTTTTATTTCCATAGATTTTGTACAGTTAGGTAGTACGGCCGACCGACAAACAAACAAATAGGTGCACTTGAAAATATAACATTGACAGGCCTAAAAAAATGGTTTGTATCACACGTATGCTTTGTTACAGCCATACATTTCACACAACACAGGGTAAACTACAAGTTTATATCCCACTTGGTGCAGGCTTTCAGGTTTACATTTCACACGGCCCAGGCGTTTTTACAGGCTCACACTATACGAGGCATAAACTTTGCCGCAGGCGTACATTATACACGGTATAGGCACAGTCACATATTTACTTACAGGTTTATTTCAAAGACACACAGACTGACGATCAATGTGATCGAGCAGGCCTTCATCATTTGGCAGGTATACACAGTGGATTGCTTTTGAGCAGCATACACTTCAGCGCACACAGACAAGGTGAGAAAAAGAAGAAAGCCTTTGTGGGTCTACAAGCACGATGAAGTAAAACTCCAATCATATCTTCGGTCCCATAGCGTGCGTTGTTCTGGTGTGAACATTCGTTTGAAGGCTTGCATTCCTGAATTCTTTCGCACCATGTTCCTTGTTATTGCTTTTGTGTAAAGTAAGTTCCTGTCCTTTTTTTTTCTTTTAGCTTGTCATGTCTTATCTTATAAGTATATTATGTGTTTGTTATGTAAAGTGCTTAGAGCCCTAATTTTTTTTTTTAATAGAAAATAGCAGCTATATGAATTAACATTATGATGATGATGATGATGATGATGATGATGATGATGATGATTCTCTGCTGTTTTGGTTATAAACACCAAGCATACTCTCGTACCAGTTGTATGAGGTTTTCAGTTTCGCCTTACTGACCTTGGAATTGCGCGGCATTTTAGAAAAAAAAAAAACTGGTCGAGATGAGCTATTATTGACAGATAATGCGTCAGGGAAATGGGGAACTTGTAGAGATGAGCTATCATGAATAGATAGGCTAATACGTCAAGGAAAACGATCCAGCGGAAAAAGGACACACTATGCGCAAGCACGCGAATTAAGACGAACAAACAAACAAAAAAAATCACTCCAGGCCGCGGTAATAAATCATGTCACCGCAGATAGACCACGTTAGTGTATGCGTCTCAACATGAATATACACATTTTTTTCACTAATGCTTGTGTGTGTGTGTGTGTGTGTGTGTGTGTGTGTGTGTGTGTGTGTGTGTGTGTGTGTGTGCGCGCGCGCGCATGCGTGCGTGCGTGCGTGTGTGCGTGTGTGTGTGTGCGCGCGCGCGCTAATGTGTTACGCGGTCACAGGTTTTTTGAGTCAGTCAGTGGGACAAGATAGCTTGTCAAATGGCGTACCACTCAGAGGAATCAAGCATACAATGATCCATTTATTCATTTTCAAAACGAGGGGTGACTGAGGGCGGAAAATGAAGCAAATTTTGAAAAGAGAAAGGGTATTAGCTCAGCCAGACAATACAAACAGATTGACAAACAGAATAACAGATTGTGTTTTGTCCTGTAAGTGTCTGACTTCATTAGTAGTGGAACAACAACAGAACAACCACAGAAACAAGACCTGTGGCTTTGTCTAAGATGTAACAAATCATCAGCGTCGTATGTCATGCGGATCTCGAACTTCCTCTCCATTTATCTCTCGTGGTGGAAGAAGAGAGACGCTAAAAATGCCTTAGGTTAAAAAAAAAAAAAAGAAAAGAAAAAAGAAAAAGAATCATTGCAATTTACAGCGTAACTCAAGAGTTTAGCTCTAGAAGGAATAATTTTTTGTTTGTTTGTTTGTTTGTTTTTTGGTGGGCTGATAAAATGTTTTACAACAACACACCGACTTCCACCACTCAACAAGACAACTACGTTTTGACACAAAAAAAGACATCCGACCTCGGAATTGCAGTCCAATTGCTGTCACACACCAACGTGGCAGGCATACTTCATAAGGTGACGACGACATGTCAAAATGGCTAAATGCCGATGCTACATTTTGTTAAACTTTTTTTTCCTTTTTAACTTTACTTGATTAAAAGAGGCATTTACGTTTATCTCACACAAACAAGAATTTCAGACTTTAGAATGACTTTAGGAAAATTAATAACAACAACAAAACAAACAAATTTCCTGAACAAATGATTATCATTCCGTTGAAGTGTTGTTTCCCAGTCGCATCACAAGCCTAGAGGCAGGCCTTCTTGTGTCTATTTTCGTTAGCTCGAAGCCGAAAGCGAGCCAGGTATCCGTCGTATGATCGTGTGATGTCATCTTCGGCAACTGTCGTGTTTTTCCCGCCTCGACTGGAATCAACCGGTTGAGACAGGCTAATCTCCAATGGCATGACGATAGGCTTGTAAGTTTGGTAGGTTTCATATCAATTCCCTTCTGATGAGCCGTTTATGTTGGTGTACAGGTCCTGGCGCCCACAGCCTAACAGGGTAGTTTCCTCTTTGACCATAATTTGATGACACGACTTTAGCATGATGATTATTTTTGAAACATTGTTTTCATATCTTTCCTCGGTCATCGTGAACCTTGCTTAGATTTGACAGAAGAAAGAATTTTGATCAAATTTCTGACGTGTTTTCAGAAGGCGTATTTTTAAAGGGTTGTGTGTGAATGAGGTTTTTTTTTTTTTTTTTTTTTTTTTTTTTTTCATTTGACTTGAGCTGACTTCAACGCGGTGACAGCCCTGATATAGCTCTTTGCGGTCGGGCTGGGCTATGAGTAACATTACCTTATCTTACCGTGAACCTTGCCCTTAGTAGTGTCTGAAAATCTCATGGAAAAAAAAACATAGTTTTGCTTGTGTTCCCTGCCATGAGGGCTGGCGAGGCAAGAGCGCCACAAAGAAAAGAGTTGAGCAGATTGTTTGGCCTTCACACAGGTCTGAACCCCAAAGCCCAGGATTATGTCCAAGACCTCCGGCAAGAGAAATGGAGGATACAGACAAATAACAAACTTCCAAATCCGTTTAAGCCTGAAAGAGTTTTTAGCATGTTCCAGGGGCGGCCGTAAGTCTTGTGCCGTTTGCACACAAGCCACTCGTTTTGCACCCATTCTTATCTGTTAAAAGGGTGAAGAAGCTCCGTGGTGCGTTCCATGTCATGCATCACTCATAAGGAACCATGTTCTAATAGAAAGTTGGGATTTGCATGATGTGAGACACAAACACTTTACAGCAGACTCCATGAAAACCTTGTTTAGAGATGTGCCCCATGTCATTTAATTTCTGAAGATCAACAATTTTTCTTCTGATCTACGATTTGCCAGAAGAAAGATTTTAACGAAATTTTCGGTGTGTTTTTAGGTGTCTTTTAGTGAGTTGTGTGGATTTTGAAAAAAAAAAAAAAAAGACACAAACAAACAAACAACATGACTTCAGAGTTGACTTCAAAGTGGTGACAGCCCTGATATAGCTTTTGCGCACGGCTGGGCTATAAGCAAACGTTCTCTCTCTCTCTCTCTCTCTCTCTCTCTCTCTCTCTCTCTGTCATGGTGTGTCTGCTGCTGTGTTAACTGGCTGCCGACAGAACGCGAAGAAACTGACCAATCTTACAGCTGATGGAACGCGGCAGCGGCTGCCGACAGAACGCGAAGTACATTGCTACGGTTGGAAAGTTACGAAACTGGGCAAGCAGTCAGGAAAGTTCATAGTGTATTCTGTAATTTAAATTGCAAGATTGCAAACCCAGGGATGCGGTTACGTTTAGGCGTCGGCCTTTGACGAATCGCCCAAAATGTTTTTCAAATGGCTGAAACGTTTGCTGTCCAGTAGATCGACGGGCCTAAGGTTTTATCAAAAACAAATCGGTACAGTTTTGGCGAAGAACGAATCGCTTCTGACACAAATGGGTCAGCCGCTGGGGCATCGCCAAGGGCACCTGTCGACAGGCCCGTCGTTGTGCTGCAGTGTGTGCATGGTCCACCAGTTGACCGATGGTCATGTTGGTCACAGCGTCGTTCATGAAAACCGTGTTCAGAGATGCCCCACCTGATGTAACCTTTGAATTTCTGAAAGAGATTAACATTTTCCATCTGCTCTAAGATGTTACAGGAAAAAAAAGGTTTTAACACAATTTCCGGTGTGTTTTCAGAAGGCGTATTTTGAAGGGTTGTATGAATAAGCCTTTCTGTTTTTAAATGACTTGTAAGTTGATTTTAACGCGGTGACAGTCCTGATATGGCCCTTTGCGGTCGGCTGGGCTATAAGCAACATTACTCTGCCCAGCGTCGGCTTGCTTCTGATCAGGACTCGCGTTGCAAACCATCGCACGATTGACGATGTCGGATGATATTTGGCAGAAAACTGGAGTATGTTTTAACAGTTGGCATGCGAACACAATCCACATGCATGTGGATTTTAGATTTACACCATGCGATGCTGGTGGATTGGGACGCAGTTTGATAAACGTTACGCCACACCGATAGCAAGTGCGTGTTGTGGTACATTCGGGTTTGACTGAACGCGTACCGAAGATGTACTAACTCGGTCGAAAGTAAGTGCCTGCGCACAATAGATTTGCTTCCGCATGTATGGTAGTATGATATATTTGCATGAAATTCATGACAGAATTTTGTGGCGGGAGGTTCTTAATTAAGCTATCTAATTGTGGAAAATATGCACGAAGTGAAAATGGAGGCATAACCTTGACAATTGCATACGAGGCACGCACGCACGCAGGCGGGCATGTGTGTGTGTGTGTGTGTGTGTGTGTGTGTGTGTGTGTGTGTGTGTGTGTGTGTGATATAATTAAACTTCGACTGTTTTAGCGCCGGATGCCTTGCGCTCCGTGTAAATAGCCCTAATGTTATCACTAAGTTCAGTTGCGCTGCATTCAATAGTCCACAGAACTTCTGTTTTCAGTTTAGTCTCTAATCTCAATAGCGCTACGTGTTAGTATCGCTACTGTCGTTAGTGCTGCGTATCAATAGCACTGTTTTTTCGCCGACATAATCAGTATTCCAAGGTCCCAACAGGGCTAAGTCTCAAAAGCGCTAGTTGTCTATGACACAGGTTTTTTTTTTGTTTGTTTTTTGTTTTTTTGTTTTTTTCCAAACCAGATGTTCAGTATTCCAAGGTCCCAACAGAACTATGTCTCTCATAACGCTACATGTCGATGGCACTATTTTGTGCCGACCGATGTTCGATATTGCTGAGTCCCAATGGCCCTACGCGCGCGCGCGCGCGCCCGTGCATGCACGAACGCACGCACATAAACACGCACGCACACGCGCGCGCGCGCACACACACACATACACAACACACACGCGCGCGCGCGCGCGCGCGCCCACCCCCACCACCCACACACCACACACACACACACACACACACACACACACACACACACACACACACACACTGATTTATATGACTCGTCCCCTTGAACTCGTTATATATAAGCCTTACTTAAGTGGACAGAAGATTCATTTAGACGTCGAAAGTGATTGCACGACCACAGACAATTGTAGACATTAAAAGTTCCAGTGATTTGTTTTTACATCAGATGCTTTTATCTGTTTAGACCAATCTTTATTTAAGAATATTTGTAAGGCAGAGCTTATAAAAAGAAAAGCGAAAAATATGATCGTCTGATTGACCTATGACACAGAAATTCATCTTGATAGCACTTAATATAGTCTGACGCCATGATTACCAGTGATCTGATGTTGCGACTTACCTATGTGTAGTATAATTGTCCTAACTCCTTAAAAAAAACCCACACATTTCAAATGCAAGACTTTTCTTGATCAAGACGGTTTGGTGCACTCCATACTCGGCAATGCTGCTACTCGTTTAGACAACGATTCTCCTGAAGTAGAAAACACAGCGAGAGCAGTCCGTGCTGGCTTGGGTGGACACATTTCCATGGATGCTGATGATGTATAGCTTGTCTGACTGCTCCCAAGTGCAAACAGCGTCACCATAGAAGCACTACTTGAAGACCGTCTGTGCGAGTACTTACAGAAGAGAGGCACTGAAAGAGAAGTTTTTGAAGACAAAAAAAAAAACAAAAAAAAACAAAACAACTGACTGCGAGTACTTAAAGAAGAGAGGCACTGAGAGAGAGAAGTTTTTGAAGACAAAAACAAAAACAAAAAAAAAAAAAACCCTGACTTTTGTCAGAGACATGGAGATGGGCAGAGCTTATGAAAAGAAAAGTGAAAAGGGAGTCAAGGAGCCAAAAAAGTAACAAGAAGTGCTGACTGTGTGGGAAAGGCCGTATGCATGCCTACAAAGACTGCTCAGATGCAGAGCTGGTATCAGATTTAATGGCCCCTGGATGACAGATTATGGCGGAGGAGAGTCTTTTCTTTATCAACAGCGTTTGTACACACCATACTTGGCTGTACTGCAGCTCCTGTAGATGATGATTTTCCTGACGAACACACAATGTGAGCCTTGCGTGCTGAGTTGGGTGGATACGTTTCCATCGATGGCAGACAGCAAGAAGATGGGACACACCTGGAAACAATTAGAGAGGGCAGCCCAGGACTGAGGACTCTGGTGGAGTGTTGTCGGCGGCCTATGCTTCAGGAGGAGCGACAGGCGTAACTGACTGACTGATTTCCATCGATGCTGATGTTGTAGAGCTTGAGTCACTCCTCCCAGTCATGAACAATGTCGCCATAGAAGCACAGCTGGAAAACCGCCTGATAAAAGACCAAGTCGTAGTAGGAGGAGTTAAAGAAGAGAGGCACTGAGAGAGAAGTTTGTTGAAGACAAAAAAAGAATTGACTTTAGCCAGATACTTGGAGATGGGCAGGGCTAATGAAACATGAAGACGGAATCTTAATTGATGGTAGAGGACAAGAAGGATTCAGTGCACAAGTCAGCAGAGTGCGAAAGAAGTCCATACAAAAGAAAGGTGAAAAGAAGTTCAAAGAGCGAAAAAAAATTACAAAAAATGCTCACGTTTTGAAAAAAAAAGTCTTTTGCATGCATACAACAGCTGACAAGCTAAGGTTCAGTGTTGGTCTTGGAGTTACTGGCTCCTGGTTGACATTTGTTTCCCCGAGTCGGAGCGAATGGTGATTCTAGCGTGTTGCATTGGCATCTTTCTTTCTTGTCTGTCTTTTCTTCCCTTCTCTTCCACTTCATGAGGAGTTGCCACATCCTCTCTGCCCTCAGACAGCTTCGTCAGGTCTGGTAGTGAATTGATGAAAACAACAACCTTGTTCTCGATTGTAAAGCTAGCTGTGTGTTAAATCTACGTTTGAAGTCTCTCCTAAAGATGATTTCTGGGCAAGTGACTTGCAAATCGAGGGTTTCCTTGGTCGTATGATTTACCTGTGACAAGACAACTGGAGCCACAGACGGACAACAGAAACCTTGAAATGCGTCCAAACGTTGAAGAGCTTTACCATGGGCCGCTCATGGCCATAATAAAAGGAAGTATTGTTACGATCACACTCACACCACTCCTTTTACACCGATTCCTATCTTCTAAATGGTGAAGAATCTCTGTGGTTTATTTCATGTCAGGTACCACTGATTATAAAACACGAGATTTTTTTTTTGTTATGAGAATGCCTGTTTGTTGACAACTTTCTCGTCATGCATGACCTGTTCAGTGGCCTGGACTTGTGAGCAAAATGTTTTTATTCCCTTCCCATGCAATATTCAAGGCTGGCGTTCAGATGCTTGATTTCCATACTCGCATCTGACGCCGTGCTGCAGAACAGATGGGCGCGGGAAGTGTAGATATTAGGCGAAGAGCTTGTCACATGACCGATGAGACATTCTACCCATCGGTTTCTTGGACTGGTTCTTTGTGTGTCGACGAATCTGTATGCTGCTCTGTTTAGCGCTTCTATGCCATCCTTGGGAATACCAGCTGCGTGTTGCAGATATAGTTCATCATATGAAGAATGTATTCGGCTTGTCCTTTTTTTCTGTGGCTTTCATATTCAGCCATGCTTTTTTGTGTGTGCTATTTTTACTGCCTTTTGTTGTTGTTGTTCCATTCTTTTTGTTATATGTTCATGCATTTTGTTTAGCACCGTTTATGTCCAAATATTACTTTACGTCTTATTTTGTTGTTTATTTAACAGCAGACTCCATGAAAACTTTGATCAGAGATGCCCCATCTGACGAGATCTTTGAGTTTCTGAAGGAGATTAACATTTTTTTCATCTGATCCAAGATTTAATGGAACAAAGAATTTTAACGAAATTTCTGATACGTTTTTAGAAGATGTTTTTTTTTTTAAAGAGATGTGTGAAAGGTTTTTTTTTTTTTTTTTTTTTTTTTTTTGACTTTGTGAGTTGCCTTTAACGTGGTGACAGCCGTGATATGGCCGCTTGCGGTCGGCCGGGCTATAAGCAACATTACCTTACCTTACCTTACCTTACCTTACCTTACCTTACCTTACCTTACCTTACCTTACCTTGTTGTTTATTGTTTCCCTCTTCCATTAATTTGGTTGTTTTTGTCGTGTATTCCTTTCTGCATTTCATTTTCTTCACATATTCTTCTCCACGTGTTTGCTGTGTTTGGTTTGTGTGCGTCTTCCCGCCTTTTCCTTTTGTCGTGTATTCCTTTCCGGCTCATTCATCTGTCTTTTATTTTTCACAAACATTTCCTTTACTTTCCATAATATCATTACACTTCTACGTTTAACGGTTTTAAAAACTGGTAATGGTGTGGTTAAAAACTGGACAATTGGTGTCGCGTCTGCAGTTTTGTTTGCGATTAAGCCTTTCTTAAGACATATTTATAAGTGTGTGCATTCGAGTTCACTTCTAGACGTAGTAGACAACAGGAAGGTGGACAAACAGCAGGATATCTGGCACTCGGTGCCAGCTGACAGAAGAATGTATATTACTGTCGAATAAGGACCTTTTGATTGTCTACGATTCCCTTTCTACTCTTGTGGGAGTCGCCGCTCATAAGAGAAACTGCCACGTCCTCTTGGGATTTCATAAGCTACAGTATCGCTCTTGCTTAATTAGCGTTTACGGCCGTGGTAATTGTAATTGCTTACTTATTGACCAAAATCTCTTAATAAAAAGTTTTTAACACTGCACAAATGTCAGTTCCGAACTTACGTGTTCGGTGGTAAAATTTGGCATCATGAATTCTGTACGTTATACAGCTGATACCAAAGGAATCTAACCATTTACTTTGGGATCTCTGGTTCGGGTTTTTTCGGGTAGTTTGTGAGATATCTTCAAACAAAGATGTGGCCTCCAAATAACCACATATTTGAACATGAACGGAGCGCTCAATGAGGAGTTTGGTTTAACTTTGTACTACAAGAGACCAGCCGTGTTGTCTTGTCAATGTTCATGACGACCTCGTTCCCAGCCGGCACGTGCAACAGCTCGGCGTGTTTGATTTGGCGTTGTCACAATGATGGAGCAGCCGTTGTTCCAAGACATTCCCTGCAAGCCCCGAGCTTAGGGAGCAGCGATATCATCACGTCATCAGAGAAATGAGACCATCCGTCTTCTTGCGAGAACCGTTCAGTTTTTTTTGTTTTTTTCTCCTCAGATTTTCGCAGTCTGTTTTCCAGTGTGTGTGTGTGTGTGTGTGTGTGTGTGTGTGTGTGTGTGTGTGTGTGTGTGTGATAATCGGATCATGAAAAACAATGTTGTTCCAATATTTCAATTAAAAAAATCATAAATGGGTTGGGTTCCACACACACACACACACACACACAAAACACACACACACAAGCACGGACACACACACACACACACACACACACACACACACACACACACACACACACACACACGCGCGCGCGCGCGCGCGCGCGCGCGCGCGCACGCACGCACGCACACACACACACACACACACACACACACACACAAGCACGCGCCTCACCCCCACCCCCCCCCACCCCACCCAACACTCATGCACGCACACACATATACAGACACTCACATGCGCGAGTGCACGTACACGTGCACACATAGTTGGATGCAGATCTATTGTAGATGGATAATTGTGAGTTGGGACGGTAGGACTGATCACAAGCCACACGTCAACACCAGAAGGCCGAGACAAACCATGTTCAATGTCTGTGACAGAGGGCATATCTGGCCGGGCATGCCCGTTATAAGCCCGATACATAACGACGGTGGGTGAACCATGTAATGTAGAAACTGAAGAACACTAGTGGAGTGAGCGACTGAGCGAGTATGGAGCGTCAAAAGCAGTTCTGTTCAATAGAAGACGCTTTCATCGATTGTGCACAGGACAGATAGTGGCGAAGATTTACATGGATTAAAAACAGACAGAAGGAGAGTCAGAGAGCAGTTATTCAAAGTATTGGCCGTATGGAGGGAGACGTGGGGGGGGGGGGGGGGGGGGGGGGGGGATGAGGGGGGGGGTGGTGGGGGGAGGTTCCCGATGTTTTGAAAACTTCGTGCTGGCTGGCAGTTTGTGTTTCCATTCTTCTTGCCAGCAGGCGTGCAACATGCTTGGTGAAGGCTGACTGCAGATTCCACGAAGAACTTGTTCATAGGTGGTCCACTTGATAATACCTTACAGTTTCCTAAGGACATGGGTTTCTTTTCGTTTGATTATATTCATACGTAGATACTAAGACAAGGTTTTATTTTTTGATGCCAGAAATCGGCGTTCATTTGTTTTTGTTTGTTTGTTTTGTTTGTTTGTTTTTTTAAACTCCGATTTTTGGCTGGCGGTTTAACAGGGTATTAATCTCAATCCCTATTTCGTGCTGGCTGGCAGAAACTGCACTTGGGCACGTTTTTTCCCCTCTCCTCTCTCTGGAGGAGGATCTCTCCCTCCTCCCCCCCCCCCATCCTCCCCCCCCCCCCCCCCCCCCCTCTCCCCTCCTACTCTACTCTACTCTCCCTTCACTTACATGACTGATCCGGCCTTCGGTCTTTGTTTTTCATCTCTGTTTATCTTGCAGGTTTGCTGTTCTAGTTTTCGATGGATGCAAAATACCAGCTGTCTGTACATTAAGATGGCCGACACGCCTTCGTTTAGAATATTGGTATCCTTTCAATGTTTAACAGGGGGGTTCTGTTGTACTCTATGGATGCTACTCTGAATTCATGTCTAGATTGATTTTATCGATGACTGGGCGTGTTAGATCAGTAGAATCTGATCGTGCAGGCATTTTAAGAAACTTGCAAACAAGCTTCGGGGGAAAGCGACGAAAATCCCCGTTTCCTCACTCAGAGAAGAAACCCCCCCCCCCCCCCCAACCCCCCCCCCACACATGTTGCAGACCTGCTGGAAAGAAGAATGGAACACAAACTGACAATACACTTCCTGGTCCGTCCGGAATTCCTCCCCCTTTCTACTTTGGAGACCGTTGCAGGCCGTAACCTCAAACACCGTAACCTCAGACATGAACACTTTACCGCAGACTCCATGAAGATCTTGGTCAGAAAGGTCCTACCTGAGTTGACCCTCGAATCTCTAAAAGAGATCAACAGTTTTCTTGTGATCGAAGACTTTACGGAAGACAGATATTTAACGAAGTTTCCGGTGTGTTTTTAGAGGGTGTATTTTAATGTGTTATGTGGATTCAAGAAGGAAAAAAAAAACTTGAGAGATGACTCCAATGCAGCGACAGCCCTGATATGGCCCTTAGCGGTCGGCTGGGCTGTAAACAACATTATCTCTCTCTGCCTTCAGTCTATCGGCAGGACTGAAGAGAGAGGAAACAGTGTTGTGCAGTTTATGAAGTATGTCAACCCATCTTCCCCCCCGCCCCCCCCCCCCCCCCCCCCCCCTCCACCCCCGCCCCCGCCGGCTCCCTCTCCCAATTTTTGTACTGATTCTTACCCTTTGGAAGGGAAGAGAAGCTTCGTGATGCCTTCTACGTGATGTGATGAGCCACACCGCTTAAAGCATCTGGAGAGCTGGAATTAACACACATTTAGCACAAGCATTTTTGACTGCAGATTTCACGAAGAACTTGTTTATAGGTGGTCCACTTGATAATACCTTACAGTTTCCTAATCACATGGGTTTTCTTTCCGTTTGATTATATTCACACGTAGATATTAAGACAAGGTTTTATTTGTTGATGCCAGAAATCACCGTTCACTTTTTTTTTTAACTTCGAATTTTGGCTGGGGGGGGTTTAACAGGGGTTTTAATCCCCAATGTGCCTCCGTGTTCGATAAAGTACAAACATCATGACTTGACATTAGATAATAATTGAGTTTGAATACACACTCCCAGCAAGCCAGTGGCTGGGTGTGCAGAGAAGTGTAGTGGCGTCTGCACACTGACCGATATCGTCCTGTCACCTACCCGACATGTTGGCCGTGTGATGTAGACAGTGAGGACTCCTAGAACAATAGAGGTCAGTTAACGGGTTGGGAAGTACCTGTGCCTTGTTTTTTTTGTTGTTTGTTTGTTTGTTTTTCCTGACCAGTGTCTCCTTCCTAACCCATCTTCTTTTTCACTCTCGAATCTCTCCCATCTGTCTCTAATTTGTGCTCTCTCTCCTTCCCTCCTCTCTCTCTCTCTCTCTCTCTCTCTCTCTCTCTCTCTCTCTCTCTGTCACCCACACACATGATCTCACACACACACACACACACACACACACACACACACACACACACACACATATATATATATATATATATACATACATACATACATACATACATACACATGTACACACAATCACACCTCTCTCTCGGTCTCTCTCACACACGCTTGCGCACGCGCGCGCATGCACGCACGCACGCACACACACACACACACACACACACACACACACACACACACACACACACACACACACACACACACACACATTCACTGCTGTCTTGGCACAGAAAGAGCTGACAAAGAAACCCAAAAGGCAACAACAGTGGGAAGAGCACGTGAAACTCGTAACGTAATAAGATCGCGGCCTCATCCATCATAGCGTCACAGTGTCGCGGGGCTGGAGGCGCGGGGAAATTGAAACAAAGCTCCGGGGACCTCACGTACCTCCCGTCCCTTGGGTGGGGGACCCGAGGGGGGAGGTGGGGGGGGGGGGGGGAGGAAGAAGGGTGGGGAGAGGGGTAAGGGGTTGTGCAACCTCATTTCAGCCTTGAAGTCCGGCAATTCCAGGCCCATCCATTATCTGGTCACTTCGCTGTAACGGATCGACTCTAGGTCCTCCTCGGGTTTCGGGGTCTCAGGTTGTTGGCAAGATGGGCAGGGCCGTGTTGCGGCACGTGGAAGAACAGTTCCATCCCCCACCCACCCCCCCAGCCTCCTCCCACCCCCCTCCTCCCCCCCCCCACCCAACCTCCCCACTCCGCCTCTCCATTCTCCTCTCACTCCCTGGCACTCCCTGCCCCCGCACCCTGCTGGTGTCTTACTCGCAGAATCAGTGGACAGAGTCGCGCAGGAAGTTCCACGTTCAGTGCCAGCTCGCACAGTAGTAGTGCCAGACCTTTTCGTTGACAAGTCGTTTTCTTTGTCAGACCGATGTGGAGCATTGTCAGTCAGAACTCTGCTGGAGAGGAAGTGGGGGGGGGGGGGGGGGGGGGGGGGGGGGGGGGGGAGGGGAGAGCATTGTAACATTTGGTGTATTGAAACAGCTGTTTCAATCCCTGTCCACTGCCCCAACGTGAGCATCGCTGGCTATACAGATTGATTTGACAACAGCCAAAAGCCATCACAAGGCTTCGTTTACGTGTGTGTGTGTGTGTGTGTGTGTGTGTGTGTGTGTGTGTGTGTGTGTGTGTTCTACATGGACCGGCTCACTGTAGTTCAAGGGGTCGTTAGCCAAAAAGAACTGCTCGATGCTGTATTATTCTTAAACAAAACAAAGAAATTCATATATATATATATATATATATATATATATATATATATATATATATATATATATATATATAGTGTGTGTGTGTGTGTGTGTGTGTGTGTGTGTGTGTGTGTGTGTGTGTTCCCTGTTATTTTCGTGGCACCCGATTTATGAACCTGTTCTGAGATATGTCCGCCTCCTGTGATGACTAAAAGATATTAACATATTCCATTTGATCTGAAATTTTCGGAAGAAAGATTTAACAAATTCTGGTGCTTTTTTAGATGTGTATTAGTGGATTGTCTGTGGTGGTACTTTTGTTTTTGCTTTTATACTGACTTGACAGTTGACTTTGACAGGGTGACAGCCCTGATATGGCCTTTGCGGTTGGCCGGGCTATACACAACATGACCTCAACATACCGATTCTTGACCCCTTCACAAACTGGAAAAAGTGACACATAAAAAAAAGGAAAAAAAAAAAACTCGCCAGTGATTGTAAACCCTGGAATAAAGTAAGCGGCATGACCCAGCAAAACACACATGGTTGGTGCGTGGTTAAAGAAGAAATGTGATGAAAGACCGAGTAAGACGACTCAACTGACGGCTATGGAACGCTTATTTCGTCTACACATAAGCGCACACACACACCATGTTCAAGCGCGTAACAAGTTAAAACTTGAATGAAGACACTGACTGCAACACGGGACACATTCTGGTTTCACGAGTCGCCAATAGAGTCATGATATCATCTAAGTTCATACAGGTTTCTAGATCTGACGAGGGAGTTGCCTCTGCTGTCTTTTGTGCAAGAGATCGCCCTCAGAGTTTTTTTTCTGACAGCTCCATCCACACTGCTGAGTTGACAGGGTGGGTCCTGGCTCTTTAAGTGGTCTGTAATTTGAAATATAAAGATTGTCTCCTTTTGTCAGACCCTGCTTTGGAGGCCATTGCCAATCGTATCGTCAAGACCCCTCAGCTGCTGAGATCATTCGCATTGTACGCCGCCTCTCTGATATCAGACGGATACAACATAGTTTTTGCTTGGGTTCCCAGCCATGTGGGCATTCCAGGCAACAGGTGATTGATTACCTTGGCAAGAGAGCACTAAGAAAGAGTTGAGCAGGGGGGGGGGAAAACAAGTGCAGACTAACAATTCTTTCGTCGTTTAAGTAATGGTTGAACACAGGTATTCATACTAAGAAAAGGGACGTGAGAGAGTTCAAGACATTGATAACTTCAGGTAAAGATAATACTTTCAATACGTTACAATTCATAGGCAGTATTTGGCAACCGTCATAATTTTTTTCTGAAGACAGATCAATTCATATTGCCTGCTCCTAGACCTTTCGTCCGCTGGATCGGACTCATCAGTGAGGCACGGCTGATTGTGCCTCTGCTCCCTTGGCATCAAATAGAGATACACCACAGTCTATAATTCTGTGGTATTCTCATCACCACTAGTTAAAAAAAAAGAATCCAGCAAGTACCGCAAAGCAGCCAGCGAATGGTAGACAATAAAACAAAAAGAAAGTGTGGTAAGAAATAAGCTGCTGAAAAACTAAAATCATTTGTATAAACAGTATAAAATGTAGGGGAAAATCTTTGAGCCTGTCCTTCAGGCTCTATTCAAGGATGTAAGGGAGATCAAAAGATGGCGAACAATCCGAGTGGTCAGCTCTGCTGTTCAATAACCCAAGCATTGTCAGCAGCTAAGAACTGGACAGAACAACCTTTGCTTGAATCTCCTAAGAGATGCAGTCTCCCACTGACTGACCAAACAATATTATGCTGAACAATTAAAAGTGGCGGAAAAACAAGTGCAGGCTAACAATTCTTCCGTCATTAAAATAACGACGTGGCAAAAGATTTTTTTTTTTTAAATGGGATGTCCGCTCCAACGGTCATCACCATGTACATTAGGGACACGAACACAGCTGATGGTGTGAGTATTTCAATGACTGCACTTAGAGACACGAACACAGCTGCAGGTGTGAATGTTTCAATGGGTGCACTTAGAGACACGAACACAGCTGACGGTGTGAATGTTTCAATGAATGCACTTAGAGACACGAATACAGCTGACGGTGTGAATGTTTCAATGAATGCACTTAGAGACACGAACACAGCTGACGGTGTGAATGTTTCAATGAATGCACTTAGAGACACGAACACAGCTGACGGTGTGAATGTTTCAATGAATGCACTTAGAAACACGAACACAGCTGGCGGTGTGAAATGTTTCAATGAGTGCACTTGAGGCAGTTTTTCTACAAGGTGAAGCTGACCTAGCATATTCTGCATGCTCGGATTTGGGGGCCTTTAAAAAGGGAGAAAATGTATCAATGGCTGATTGCATTATGAGTATGAAGGAAGAGACACCACTTCAAGATGGAGTATCCAGATGCAGAACTGGCATTCAAACTGCTGGAGAATGCAGTGCATCATCAGAAAAATAAAGACAGTTAGTGTTAAGTGCAGCATCAAATGAAAAAAAATTCTCCCAGGAGGCCTGCTTTAAAGAGAATTTCTGGAGGTCATTCAGGAGCAAATGTTGAAAGTGAAATCCCTGTTAATCAAGAACCTTTTGTGACAAAAAAAAAGCGAAAACAAAAACAAAAC
>JADBJO010003980.1:62486-69986 GCA_016801955.1 Conus betulinus | reverse complement strand
ACAGTCCATTGACAGCACCCAGACACAATCAGGTGGACAGGTGTTATTATGGTTTACACTAAAAATTAGGTTGTGGACCAACTTTCAATGTATTCGTGACTGATATCAAATAAACATTACCATCTGTTGTCCTTGCCCTGAAGTTACTAGATCGCTTGCTTGGGTTCCCAGCCATGTGGGCATTCGAGGCAACAAGTTGGTTGATCAACTTGCCAAGAGTGTCACAAGGAAAGAGTTGAGCAGATTGCGTATCCCTCAAAGTGATCAGAAACCCAGAGCCTGGGCTTTCGTCAAAGTACTCTGGCAAGAGAAATGGAACTTGCAGACGGGTAACAATTTAAACTCTGTGCAAACCTGAAAGAGTTTTGACCATGTTCTAGAGGCGGCCGTAAAGGAGAATGAGTCTTGTGCCGTTTGCATACAGGCCACTCCTTTTATACCCATTCTTATCTTTTAAAAGGTGAAGAAGCTGCGTGTGCATTCCATGTCATGTACCACTCACAGTGAAAGTACTCTTACAGAGTGCTGGGACTTGCATGATATGAGTCACAAACACTTTACAGCACACTCCGTGAAAACCTTGTTCAGAGACGTCCCACCTGATGTGATTTTTGAATTCTGAAAGAAATGAACATTTTTATCTGATCCAAGATTTTACGGAAGGAAAAATTTTGAACAAAACTTCCAGTGTGTTTTCAGATGATGTGTTTTTAAAGGGTTGTGTGAATGAGTTCTTTTTTTTATGACTTGTGAGTTGACTTCAATGCAGTGACAACCCTGATATGGCCCTTTGCGGTCAGCTAGGCTATAAACAACATTACCTTTACCTATCTAGATCGCTGTAACTTAGAGCCCTTCGAATCTCACTTTCAAAAGTCCTCTGATCACTGAAGAGTTGGACCATACATGTTTGTTAAATAGTGATCAGCATTGTTGATCAAATCCCCCCCCCCCCCCCCCTCCCCCCCCCCCCCCCCCCCCCCCCCCCCCCCCCGACAACTTCTCCCGGTGATGAGGGGCAAGCGCTGCTAGCACGGTGGCTATGCGAGGGGGAGTCATGAGTGGACCGGAAGTCAAGCCGCTAGGAAGAAGCTCAGGAGTACTGGCCCCTGAAGGTGAGTGACCGGAAGTGCTTTGAGAAGTGATGTGCGCAGTTTCCATCAGAGAGTCGCTCCCGTGGGCGGGGAGGGGGGTGGGAGTGGGGGGGGTAGGTGGGGAATGGGCAGACCCTGACACTCTGTTGATCGTAAATGATGCGCCTGTGTGTTTGTTGTGATTTGAGAGTTGACTTCAACGCGGAGACAACCCTGATATGGCCCTTCACGGGTCGCTGGGCTATAAGCAACATTGTATCTCTCTCTACCCCTCTCCCTTCCCCCATTTTATTTTTTGTTCGTTTTACTACCTGGTCCTCTTCTCACATTATTTCCTGTGTCTCTCTCTCATGTGCTTTTCTCTTCGCATTGTTTCCTGTGTCTTTCTCTCTCTCTCTCTCTCTCTCTCTCTCTCTCTTCGCATTGTTTCCTCTCTCTCTCTCTCTCTCTCTCTCTCTCTCTCTCTCTCTCTCTCTCTCTTCGCATTGTTTCCTGTATCTTTCTCTCTCCTCGCTCTCTCTCTCTCTCTCTCCTCTCTCTCTCTCTCTCTCTCTCTCTCTCTCGCATTGTTTCCTGTGTCTTTCTCTCCTCTCTCTCTCTTCGCATTGTTCCTCTCTCTCTCTCTCTCTCTCTCTCTCTTCGCATTGTTTCCTGTGTCTTTCTCCTCGCTCTCTCCTCTCTCTCTCTCTCTCTCTCTCTCTCTCTCTCTCTCTCTCTCGCATTGTTTCCTGTGTCTTTCGCTCCTCTCTCTCTCTTGGCATTGTTTCCTGTGTCTTTCTTCTCTCTCTCTCTCTCTTGGCATTGTTTCCTGTGTCTTTCTCTCTCTCTCTCTCTCTCTCTCTCTCTCTCTCTCCTCTCTCTCTCTCTCTCTCCTCTCTCATTCTCTCTCTCTCTTCTCTCCTCTCTCTCTCTCTCTCTCTCTCTCTCTCTCTCTTCGTATTGTTTCCTGCCCTGTTATTATATTGCTGTCTGCCTCTCTTCCTATATCGCTGCCTTCCTTTCTTCCTAGAGTAATGCCTTCCTCTCTTCCTAGAGTGATGCCTTCCTCTCTCTTTCTGGATTGCTGCCCCTGCTCTTCTTCCTGAGCTTGTCCCAGCTTCCTGTATGCTCCGTTGTCGGCTCTCTTTCTGTATCGCAGCCTGCCTCTCTTCCCGTTCTTTCCCTGTGCTGACGCCATCTCGCTTCAAACATTTCTAGCTTCGTACATTGCACGACTTCTGCAAGCACTCCCAGTAACGGTGGCTGGCTGTGTGAGGGAGATATGTGTGGACCGAAAATCAAACCCGCTCACAGCTTTAGTTTTTCCGTCCCACGCGAGACACTTAGTGAAAGCGCCGAACACTCAAGGCTTCCACATTTCTGACCCACCATTTTTGTGGCTGTAGTCCCAGCAGAGGCATGTACCACACTTGTGTACTAGTTAGCTAGGGAAAATTAAATACCCAGAAAGTGATGACGTCATTTTGGCACCATTTTGTGTGTGTGTGTTGTCATTGTTCTAATATTGCCTGACCACTTGCGTACAAGCTTTCATGCCGGAATAGCTCAGTTGGTAGAGCGCCTGGTTCGTAATCTTGGGGTTGCAGGTTCGAATCTCCGCCGGGCCGTTCGGTACAGGGGGATTTTCCCTCGGAGTTAACATTGGTTCTGAGTAATCTGACTCCATTTCCCATACAGTCCTTCGAATGAGATTATAAATCGAGGTTCCGTGAGTGAACGCACGCATAACATCTTGCACACACGTCAAATCCCATCACCAACTTTTGGAAGAGAAGGCCAGTTTGGCCCGTTGGTATGGATGACACGTGACACATAGCTTGCAGCTTACGTGAGAAATGGAAAGAATGAAGAAAATAAGGAAATTGAGTGAACGATATTGACTGGATGACACGGGAACGACTGAATGGTGCGCCGGCGGGCAGCTCTTCAGTCAGCACTACCTAGGTAGGCAGCCCGTTGTGTAAACGAGAGTGTTTATCATATTATATATAAAGCGCTTAGAGCCCTAATCTTTAGAGGATAGGCGTTATAAAAAAAAAGTAACATTATTATTATCATTATTATTATATACAGGAAAATAAACCTAGTCGAGTTTGGTATTAAACGCGGGAATTCGCCAGGAAGATGGTCAGGAATACTGGCCCTTGAAGGTGGGTGACTGGAAGTGTTTTTGAGAAGTGATGCACGCTGTTTCCATCAGAGAGTCGCTCCCGTGGGGGGCAGGGGGAAAGGGGGGGGGGAAAAGGGGGGGGGGGGGGGGGCAGACCCTGACACTCTGTTGATCGTAAATGGTGTGCCTCCATCTTTGTTGCGAGTTGAGAGAGTGACTCCAACGCGGTGACAGCCTTGATATGGCCCTTTGCGGTCGGCTGGGCTCTAAGCAACATTGCCTTACCATCAAGAGGGGGAGAGGTATAAATCAGTGGCGTCATTTGAACTATACACTCCCGTAGAAGCACGGGTCGTGCGGTCAACAGATTCCCATAGTCCGTTGAGTAAATGGATGCAGGTGGACCCAAATCATCTGCTACAAGTAGAAACTTTGGACGACTCATTGACGGTATGGGTCTACTAAGACCTGCTACAGCCAGATAGCAATACACACAGTAGTAGAACCACACAGTAAAGCCCATGACAAGTGTATGGGCAATACGTAGAGACCCACAGAGCCTGAACTGTGAGATGAAGAGGGATGCCTGGGGAAGGATATACATTATTTGATGAAAGAAATGAAAATGACGTCATGCATTATCTTCTCTAGCGCGCGCGCGCGCGCGCGCGCGTGTGTGTGTGTGTGTGTGTGTTCTGGTTCTTTCTCTGCATTTATTCTCCTCTTGAAACCCAAAACAGCCAGCAAAGAAAAATCAGAATCTTTATTTCATACATAATGAGCAACATTGGTAACGTCACGCAAACAGTAGCCAAAACATATCAACGATGACATATCGCTCAACACAACAAAGTGGTACACGCGTATAACTCATGGAGTTTCTTACTTTATTAATGAAGTAATTAAGCTAAGTCTTAGGATTGGACTTCGCTTATTGGTAGGCCAAAAAAAAGCAACAATAAATAACTTGGCTAGAATCCTTGAAAACACGCTTGGCACTGATTCAAATGAAATACTCTCCCCCCCCCCCTCTCTCTCTCTCTCTCTCTCTCTCTCTCTCTCTCTCTCTCTCACACACACACACACACACACACACACACACACACACACACACACACACACACACACACACACACACACACACACACACACACACACACACACACACGAAGGACGCTTGACAAAATGAGAAAGGTTGTGATCAAAAGATGCCGAAAGATAACGTTTTTTTTCACCACTATATCCAACATGAAACATCGATCACACAACCAGCCCAACCCATGAAGCTTCAAATAGTCCCCACACAGAAAAAAACACCCGGAAGAAAGTAAATACTTTATATACATATGTACATTTATTTCAAAGAAGAAAAAAAAAAGACAATCACTAAACTTATGTCTAGTAAACATTCATGTTGTTTGAAAAGGGTTATCACTGAAATCTTATTATGTAGCCGAGAAGAAAAAACGAAAGTCTTAATGCATATTCGGTAAATAGGCCTTGGTTTTCAGGCTTGATATAGCAAATACTAAATTTGGCCTGTGTGGTACACTAGACATCAAGATAAATGAAAAAAAGAAAGAAAGAAAAATAGTTCAACAGCGTAGCTGGGAAGCATAATGATTATGCTAAATAAAGCTTTAGAAATAATTATCGAATAAATTGTACTCTTGTATACACGAATGAACATGAACACACAAATAAACAAAACATACTATCGTCTAGCCATCGTCTTTATCATCACCACTTCGCGACGAGCAATGCAGAAAGAACTGTCTCGTTTGTATCTTTAAAACAATATCCTTAGACGATAGAAAGCGCTCAGTCTTTCAAGTGATCCATTTGTGGAATCATCAAATGCAGATCTGTGTTAGCAGTTTTTGATTCGTCAAGCTTTCCATATCAAGCCAGTGTTCTCCCCATTCTCATTCAAAGGTTGCGAAACAAATGCTGATGCAGTTTTTTTTTCTAAATGACGGAAGATTTTTTTTTTCTCAGACTGGTGACATTAATGTTCAAATAGCAGTCTTAAACTACATCATTCAAATTGGATTTAAACTCTCTCTCTCTCTCTCTCTCTCTCTCTCTCTCTCTCTCTCACACTCACTCTCACACACACACACACACACACACACACACACACACACACACAACACATACAGTGATATACTATGCCCGCGCGATCTCTCTCTCTCTCTCTCTCTCTCTCTCTCTCTCTCTCTCAAACACACACACACACACACACACACACACACACACACACACACACACACACCACACCACACACATACAGTGATATACTATGCCCGCGCGATCTCTCACTCTCTCTCTCTCTCTTTCTCTCTCTCTCTCACACACACACACACACACACACACACACACACACACCACACACACACACACACACACACACACACACACATACAGTGAAGGACTACGCCCGCGATTCTCTCTCTCTCTCTCTCTCTCTCTCTCTCTCTCTCTCTCTCTCTCTCTCTCTCTCTCTCTCTCTCTCTCTCCAGTGTTTTAAAAAAATCTTGAAGAAAACTTCATAACTGAACGCATCACTGCGTCAAATAAAGCAGAACATTTCCCAGCCACGGCACCGGATCCTGACTAATAGACGTTTCCGTGCCGCGTATGGTTTCATCTGAAAGACTAGCACTCAAGCCCACCCGTTCAACTCTTGAGGTTAGGGGAAAAGAGGGAAGTACAATGCACATCCACACAAAATCCTAGTCTGTGCAAGACTTGAACCCACCCCCGTTCAACTCTTGAGGTTAGGGGAAAGAGGGAGGGAAGTACAATACACATCCACACAAAATCCTAGTCTGTGCAAGACTTGAACCCCCAACCCCCGTTCAACTCTTGAGGTTAGGGGAAAGAGGGAAGTACAATACACATCCACACAAAATCCCAGTTGTCGAAGACTTGACCCCCAACACCCTACGAGTCATTGTTCACTATGTCAGCCGAAATGGGTCTATTTCCGGTATCCACGAGGCCACGTGATCTACTCCTAACTTTTCCCCACATCAGCTTTCCGTTCTCCAGAACGCCAACTAAAGTAGTTCATTCATTTTCTCTCGTTCTTTTTTTTTTTTTTATATTTTTTTTTTACTGGCCAGCAGACAGCTTTTTATTTTCCACAAAAATTTTTCTCGTTTTCCATAGTGACAGTTTTTGTTTTCTTTTGATTTCTTTTGTTTTTCTAAAAAAAAATTTTTTCATAGTGACAGTTGAAACTGTGTTTTCTTTTCTTTTCTTTTTTTCTTTTCTTTTCTTTTGTTTGTCTGTTTTCGATCTTTCTTGCAGTTATCTACCATGATAGCAGAAACACTCTTTTCGTTTTACCAATCTTTCATCCAATCCCTTCCCATTCAGCGTTTCCGTTATTCATGAGGACTGTTGAATCCGTCTTTTCACTTAAATTAACCAATCCGCCTTTCGTTACCCGTCAGGGCACCTGAAATAGTCCTTTCATTTGATCTATTTCCCTTTCCGTTTTGCATTTGGTCAGCTGAAATAGTCCTTTCATTTTACCACTTTCCCTTTCCATTATTCAATAGGACAGCTAAAATGTGACGATTTAACAAGCTTCCTTTTCGACTCAAATGTTAAAAAGGGTATGTGCGTGTGTGCACGCGTGCAAGCATGTGTGTGTGTGTGTGTGTGTGTGTGTGTGTGTGTGTGTGTGTGTGTATTGTGTGTGTGTGTGTGTGTGTGTGTGTGTGTGTGTGTGTGTGTGTGTGTGTGTGTGTGTGTGTGTGCGTGCGTGTGTGTACTAAAAAAATACTTTAAAAAATCATATCGATTTTTTTTTCAAGAAAAAAAACGATTTATTAATGCCATCCTTCTTTATACAAAAAGTGCGACAGCAGTGAGTTTTAAATCTATTCAATGTAAGTTGTTTTATTTGAAATTGATTCATTTACGATATGATATCTGTGAAAGCATCTTCAACGTACCATGAAATGGGGAAAAAAAAAAAAAAAACATTTCATTTGTTACGTTGCCTATTCTCTCGTAGGAATTCCTATCCCGCTGTTTTTCAGTTTCCAGACGTCGTGGAAACGAATGCTTCTCATTCTCACCATTTCGGTGCTGTAATGAGTTCTTCGGCGCTAAGAACTCATCAGGAGAAATAATGAGGAACAGGAAGCGCACCGCGCACCTGCAATGGGAATCTTGTCATCACATGATCTGGGAAAGGAAAAGAAAAAGAAAGAAAGAAAGAAAGAAAGAAAAAAAAAGAAACAAAGAAAAAGAAACAAAGACAAAAGAAAGTTCGTACAA